>OX578140.1:40479284-40744284 GCA_951213105.1 Amaurobius ferox | reverse complement strand
TATAGCCTGAAGGGCGTAGCCCTTAATTTACTTAGCCAATTATGGACAGGGGCGCCTTGTTAAGGGGGTAGAGACAGAGAGCAACTTTGGACTTTAAGTTTTTGAAATCGAGGACTTGAATTTTGTGAGTGAAAAGAAGAGGTCGCAAGAGCGACGGATCTCGGAGAGAGCGAGCCCACGGGACAGAGCCGGAGCGCGCGGTCATAAAGTCCGACATCGGCAAAGATGATCGAGGTAGGACAATTCTACACATATTTTTGCACTTTGATTATTATTATCTCTCTGACCCTCCTAAATAAGGTTAACCTGGGCCATTAAGACGTAGGCTAGTAAGAATAGTGAGTTAATGCACATTAATAGGTTAATAATTGTAATGCTCATATTATGATCATAGAATGAGGAGATTTGATTGTCTTAATGTACTACACTAAAGATGTTGGTATATGAAATTTACCAGATGTTAATAGTTATTAAATAAGGTTTGTCTTAATGAAATAAATTCTTTGTTATTGTTTAAAATTAAGCCTCTTCATTTTAATTACTGGTATTATGTATTTCTTTATTTACTCCACTTTACGAGATCGGTCTATATAGCGCCAATACCTGGCGTGTGACGACTCACATATCATTTTGGCGCCCGTGACCAGTCGAATCTGGACTCAAAATTATTGCTCACATATCATTTTGGCGCCCGTGACCAGTCGAATCTGGACTCAAAATTATTGCTCACATATCATTTTGGTGCCGTTTAAACCAGTTTCGAACCTGGACTCAAAATTATTGCACCCTTATCATATTGGTGCTCATGAGCAATCAAACCTCGATTCAAAATTATTTAACCCTTCTGGCGACTTTGCTGTTTTAGACCAGTTATATGCCAGAATTTAAATTTTAATGAAGAGAATAAATATATTTGGAATTAATGAGAAATGAAAAGATTGAATAAAAAAAATTTTTTGTGTGTAAAATAAGGATTAAATTAAAGAAAGAATTTTAAAATTAAAATAAATATAGGTAAATTTAAGAAAATTTATTTCACAGTATGAGAAGCAAGCAAATAGTGAATCATTATGTGTTCTTAATGAGACATGCCATATTGTATGTGAAAATATAATTATTAGGGAACTTGAAGCTTTTAAGAAATTTTTGAATTGTATAAATATTTGTGTAATATTTGAGGAGTTAATTATGAGGATTGAAGTATTTGCATGCGTAGATAGTGAAATGATTAGAATTATGTTTTTGAATTTATGTGATATTGTATTTAAATATTTTGGGGGAACATTTTGAGGTGTAAAAACAGGAGATAATTTTAGATATAGAATTTTTGCGAGAAAGTGAAATTTAGAATGACGGAAAGCGGAGAAAATCATCCAGCAACGAGGGACAGGTTACCAGGACTTATACACCTATTAGGGGAATGCAATGGCATAGAGAATGATGTAGAAATTTTTTTTGACCAGATCAAATCTTTAAGCAGCTTGGGGGATTGGTCAGAGGAGGAAAAGTTAGCAATTGTGAAATCGCGGTTAAGAGGGAATGCAAGAAAATTTTATATAGGGTCACAAGAATTAAGAAGGGAAACATCTTTCGAAAAATTTAGGGATAGGTTATTAGAGTTCTTTACAGAAAAACCGAACATTACAACAAATCAGATCCTTTTCACGACCGCAAAACAGACACAGGGAGAAACGATTAAGCAGCTAGCACACAGAATAACAACACTAACTTTAAATTATATTGGCGACACAGAGCACAGTGAAGCGACACAACAGATTATGGATAAATTAAGGTTAAGTAAATTCTTAGAGGCGGTAACACCTGAATTCCAGAAAGAAATAATAAAAACTAATGCACAAAATTTTGATGAAGCTGTAAAAATAGCCACAAACTTGGAACAGGCAAATTTAGCTGCGATAACGGCAAATGTAAATAGTGCTACATATAGACAAGAAATTGAGACGCTCCGCAAAGAGCAACAGGAATTTAACGCACATATTTTAAATTCAATTACCCAAGAAATAAACACATTAAAAATCCAAGAAAAAGTACAAATTCCCACGACACAAACAAAAAAACTCGTAACATGCCACTACTGTAATAAACAGGGACATTTCATGAGAGAATGCCGAATATACAAAGCTGATCATTTTAAACAAACACAGAGTCAAAACATAAACAACGCGAGGACACAGTGGCATAATCAAATACAGTCTCCTCCCCACTCATTTCAAACCCAGCCGTATGATGACCACAGAACTTACTCCTCCCAGCCGGACACATACGATTATAGGCCAAACCACGCCTTTGGAAACTATCAACAGAGCAGAAATTACTATGCGGCACCCCCTCCACAAAGTAGATTTTCTAGGGAACAACGATATAATAGGGACGAGTCAAACCAAAACAGAATCAGAGAATCGGGCGGGCAAAGAAACAATGGGAGAGAGATGAATACAAGATTTGAATACAGAAATTTCCCTAATAGAAGAGATAATTTAAACTAATTGTGGGAGCTTTAAATAATAACTTACAAAGAGAGAAAAATTACAGGGTAAAGTTCCCGAGAAAAATTGAAATTCCTGTACAAACAGAAAATAAGAAATTGGAGATACATAACGATGAAAGTACTGAAAAACATGAGGAAACGATTGCATCTGTAGGAGAACAAATTGAAAAAACAGAATTGCCAACAATAATAGCTCAATTTAAAAATATACAAAGCGAACTCATGATAGACTCTGGAGCGAGCGTTAGTGTATTATCATTAGAATTGTTCAATAAAATTAAAGATAATGTCAAAATTAAATATGTGTCAAGGAGTGTTACAATATCAACTTTAACAGGACATAGTATTGAATATATAAAGACTGTGGAAATTCCATTTAAAATTCAGGGAAAACAGTTCAAACATATTTTTTTTGTCACAACAGCAAGATTTACACAAAAATTTAAGGGAGTATTGGGTTTTGACTTTTTACAGAAAAATCAAGCCATTTTGAATACACAAAAGAACATTCTGAAGATGGGCGACATAGAAATAATTTTAAATTCTGATAGGCAAATTGATAGACAAATAAATGAGATAATACAGGAAAGACCGAATCTAGCCAAAATTTTAAGAAAAGTACAAATCAAACCGAATTCGAGGGAGAATGTTGTAGTATATAGTGAGGAAAGTCTAGAAAATGGAACAGAGGTTTTGTTCGAACCCAAAGAAAAATCATACATTGTAATGAATTATGGAATACACCACATGAATGAGAACAAAATTAAAATTGAAGTTCAGAATAACACGAATGCGACAATTACATTAAATAAAAACATGGCTTTAGGAAACATTACGACAGATTTTACGATACAACAACAGGACATTAAAGAACCTGAAATTAGTGAACGGACACATAAATACGAAGAGATGATAAATTTAATACAGGCTAAACCGGAGATAATTGAAGAAAGAAAAAAAGATTTGAAAACAGAAGATTTTAATACTGACCACATGGACCCAAACATTAAACAAGATTTCCTCAAATTTGTAATGCAATATTCGGACGTTTTTTCAAAATCATTAAAAACTTTAGGAGCGACGGACATCGTAAAACCGGTGATAAAGCTTGCACATGACCACGCAATACGTTCCAGGCCATACGACGTTCCGTACGCACTGCAGGATACCGCAAAAAATCAATTAAAAGAGTTAGAAGAAGCAGGGATAATTGCCAGAACAAAATCAAATTTTGCATCGCCGATGATTTTAGTGCGTAAAACAAGTGGAGAGTACCGTTTATGTTTAGATCTGAGATTAATTAATAACATATCCACTCTTTTTCCTTACAAAATTCCCCGTGTAAATGAAATTATAACTAAATTAGCCGGACATAGATACTATTCGAAACTGGATTTTCATAGTGCATTCAACCAATTGGTTTTACCTGAAGACACAAAAGAATTATTTGCTTTTACAACGCCCTATGGCAACTACCAATTTGAAAGACTCGTTTTTGGACATGTAAGCTCCGCTCCAATTTTTCAACAGGTTATGGACACCATTTTAGCGGACTTAAGAGAGGAAAACATACAAGCTTACATCGACGACATAATAATCCCGGCTAACTCTTATTCAGAATTAATACATAAATTAAAATTAGTATTCGATAAATTAAGAAAATACAACCTAACTCTGACACGGGCGCGGTAGCCCATTGGTTAGCGCGCTGGAGTTGCACTCGGTAGGCCCGGGTTCGATTCCAGCCACTGCCAAAACTGCCGCCGTGTTCATGCGGAGTACGATCACGTTAAACATGTGGGTCCGAAAGTCCTTCCGAGAGGTTGGTGGTAGGGGAAGGAGGGTACGGTCCCTGTGGATGCCTCCCCCACTGGGTTCCGGTCTAAATTGGGTGGCATTTCCCGACCGTCCAAACAGTTACCTTACACCTTTCTGGTAGGTCGGACGGTCTGGGTTTCAACAACAACAACCTAACTCTGACACCCAGCAAATGTAAATTTTTTGTAGAAAAAGTAGCATATTTAGGATTTGAAATTAGTCAAAAAGGCATTACACCAACGGATGAAAATATAAACAAAATCACTTCTTTTCCAGTACCAAAAACATTAAGAAAATTAAAAAGATTTTTAGGCATTTGTAATTTTTACAGAAATTCAATAAAAAATTATGCTCAATTAACCGCGGTTTTATCAGACTTAACAAGAAAGGATAATAAATTTAAATGGGATAATAAATGTGAGGAGGCATTCCAGGAACTCCAAGAATGTTTTTTCAAGAAACCATTACTTATACAGCCAGATTTTGACAAAGACTTTTATCTGAATATCGATGGCAGCATTCAGTCCATAGGAGGCGCTCTTTTACAATACAGAGAGGGAATTTTAAAACCGATTGCATATTTTAGCAGGAAATTATCGATACAGGAGCAAAAATACCCGGCCATGAAAATTGAATTACTTGCTATGCATCAGGGAATGAAATTTTTTAGGAATTTTCTTTTCGGACGAAAGTTTTTTGTGCTTTCTGACCATTTACCTTTGGGACAGCATTTAAAAATACAAAACCCACCCAGCGTATTACAGAGGTGGCTTTTAGAGATATCTGAATATGATTATGAATTTATTCACGTCCCGGGTAAAGATAATTTATTAGCGGATTTTTTAAGTAGAGATGATTTTGAAAATAAACAAACAGAGCAGAATGAGGGAAAACAAAACATTGAGAATCCAAGGGGAGAAATTAACCTGATAGAACAAATTAAGGGAGAAAACACGGTGAAAAGAAATGGATATGTGAATGAGGATAGTGTCTATATTGCACAGATAAACACAATAACAGAAATCCCGGCATTAGATAGAATTTTAGAGGAACAAATTAAAGATCCAAAATTAAAAATAATCAGAGAAAATTTACAAAACCGGAATTTTAAAGAGGGTAAACATTATGACACATTATATATTGACGAGGAAACTAATTTATTAATGCACGTAGGAAACTGGAAGGACAGACCTTGGAGAGACAATTTGAACAAAACTATAGTTATACCCAGAAATTTACAGAAAGAAATTTTAGCGATTACACATGTAACACATGCAGGGATCGATAAAACTTATAAACTTTTATCGGACAGATATTTTTGGACGGGTATGTACAGTGACACACAAAATTTTATTACATCTTGCGAACAGTGTAGAAAGAAAAAGGGAAAAAATCAGCCCGTTCCCCTGGGAAGAAATCCTATACCTGATGGGCCCGTGCAAATTTTGTCGACAGACATTTGCGGACCGTTTCAAACTAGCACTTCAAATAATAAATATGTGTTATCGGTGGTAGACCACTTCTCCAAACATATACAAATGTTTCCTATCCCGGATATAACGGCCACTACGGTTGCTGATAGACTCTTAAATTACTTTATGAATTGGGGATGTCCTAAGACAGTGTTATCGGACGCAGGCTCTCAATTTACATCTAATATACATCAAATTATGACAGAGAAACTCGGAATAGTTGCCAGAATAGCATCGGTACGTTCGCCATGGGTTAACGGTATAGTGGAGGTTACTAACAAACAATTGAAACACACCTTAGCGACATTAGCGGAGAATTCGCCATACTGGGATACTGCAGTACAATGCCACGTAGCTGTGTACAACGCGACGGTACATTCAAGCACCAAAGAAACACCAAACTTTCTTTTTTTTGGAAGAGACCTTCCAACTTTTTTTGAAACTAATGTAACAGAAAATAATACAGAAACAACATATCAGGATTATATATCAAAAAAAATAACAGTGATGAATAACGCATTTAAGGAGGCAAATAAAAATTTAATTCTCGCGAAAGAACGCCAAGAAAGTCAACAACTCCAAAGAGCTAAATTCAGGGATTTGGATATCGGGTCAAGGGTGTTCATGGAAAACAATAATAATCGGTATAAAAAGGGGAACCACACGGGACCTTATCGAGTAATTAATAGAATAAATAGATTTATATATGAAATAAAACTGTGTGACAAACCAAATTCTAAAATCATAAAAGCCCACATAAATAGATTAAGGACTCTTCCCGACCGCAAGCCACATCTAAAAATGCCCTACATAAACAAATACAAGTCACCTCTTCTCCCCACTCCTAAAAACGCACAAAACTCTGAACCGAAACCGGAACTAAAGAAAGACCACGGTCAAAATGAGAATATTCCGTTTATCATGTTGGAAGAGGAAATAGCAAACGGACAGTACAGAGAGTCTTGTCAAACCAGTGCACACAACGCGAAACCACACCATACGCACGAAAACACTCTTACTCTTGGATCCGCGAAACCAGTTACCGCACAAGTACAAAACGAAACAACTCAGAGCGCACGAGAGAATGCAATCATCCCTCCAAAAGACTCTCCGAACGCAAACATTCTTTCAGCAGGGGGGGAATCAGGCAGACATAGCACGCTAGAAACACACGAGAATTTGGAACTTTCAGAACAGGGGGACGGTACACGAATTGAAGCAAACACGAATGAAAAGGCGGGAGAAATAGAACGAGATGCGCAAGAGGGACCAACACAAGTGGATGGGGGATGTATACAGATGGAAAACGTTCAGGGGAAAGATGAATCAGCGGGAAATTCACAAGGGGACGATATAAGCAGTACAAATTGTTCACGCACAGTACTTCTTCCAACACCGGTTAGGCCGAAACACAGATATGATTTGAGATCTTTAAAGAATTTAAATTTAAATTGATTCAATTAAAACACGAAAGAAGTTTAAACATAGGTAAGAACGCGGACAAACCGTGATTCAAAATTTTGAGAATGTTAGTAACAAAGAAAAATCGCCATTCACAAAATGCAACGCGAAAGATGGAACGCAAATTTTAAATAAATATTGGATTGTAAATAAAGGAAATTTTAAATAAACATTGAATTATAAATTAAAGAAATGTAAATAAGTATTACATTAATTAAGAAAGTGTAAACAAATTGTGAAAAAAAAAAAAAAATTGAGAAAATTTTAAATAAATCATACATTAATTAGTTGAAAGTTTAAATGAACAAGAAAGTTTAAATAAATATGGAACTATAAATAATTGGGAATTATGAATAAAAATTGTGATTTAAAAAAATAAATAATTGTTACAAAATAAATAACAAGTATCGTTGTAGGACAAAAGAAATTTTAGGGTTGATAGGTTAAAGATGTGGATATATTAAATTCAAATTTTGGAAAGAACATAAATAACAGAGAAGATACGTCACATTTCAAAAAAAAAGAAAAAAAGCAAAAGGGGGACATCGTTAGAATTCTATAAAAAGTCGTTATAACTCTATAAAAAGAAGGTTTTTTTTTAAGAGAACTTTGATTTCCAGGCAATAAAAATTTCGATGGATAAGATATTTAGGAATATTAAATAAAGGGATATTTTGAATTTCTAAAAAAAAAAAAAAAAAAACTCTTTTCAAAGAACAGTGAAATTTTAAAACAAAAGTAAACTTTCTCCACGCGCTCTTCATTTAATTAGCGGATTGATCAACCATTGTTGGATGAATACGCGTGAGGAAATAAGAATTATAGAATTATAGTTTAAAATGATTAGATAATTGGTAAATAAAAAAAAAAAAAAAAAAAAAAAAAGAAGAAAAAATTTTTTTTTCTAGTTTAAATAAATAAATAATTCTTAATTAAAAGTAAAAATTGGAATTTAAATAAATAAATAATTCATAATTAAAAATAAAAATTGTAATTCAAATAACTAAACAATGGGTAATTAAAAATTAAAATTAGAGTTTAAAATGGATAGAGAATTTTAATTAAAAATCATAATGGCAGTTCAAAGAAAAAAAGATAATGGTAATGAAAATTATACGCAAATTATAATTTAAAATGAATAGATAATTTTAATAAACATACGCGAATTGTAGATTAAATAAAAAGCATTTGAAAAAAAAAAAAAGCGTTTCTACATATATTTTGATAGGGTCGCACATATAAAATTTTTGAGAGAGACGAACTTTCGAAGGTAACGCTAGAACGCGGGAATAAACATGATATAATAATAAAATACAATGGAAGAACAAATTAACACTAACCGCATTTTAATTTATCCTTTGGAAAGTGTGTGATTCCAGAGTTTTAGTCCATTTGGGGGGCCTCGGTGGAGCACTTCCACATCACACAATTCATAAGCCACTGAACACAACATGGCGGAAACGTAGACGAGAAAATTTGTACCATTTTGCCAAGACGACATCTTCAAAAATTTGTACAGCTAATTGGCCATGGGAAGTTACACGAAGAAATGCCCGTATTAGCCGCAGGCCAGAAAGGGGACCGCTTTCCAGGGAAAATGACACAATGGCAGAAGGACATGTTGACCTTGTATACCACTACTTGATTTTCTCTGGGGGCTAGATTTTTCTGTTTGAACAGGGAATTTAGATGCTAGAATAAAATACACAAAAGTTTGGCAGTTGAAAAAGGAAAGAGGAGAAGTGAATTCATTCAGGAGACTTTGCATTCAATTACAGGGGATATAAGAAAAGAAAATGTACATTTTGGTATTCAAGTATGGGATTTGAATTGAGTTAGATGGTTTTTGAGAGAAAATTCGTAATTTTGTAGGCATTGAGAGAATTTCAGTGAGTGATAAGATTTACGAAAAAATTTAAGTATGTTTTCATTAAGTGGGAAAGTGAATAATGTAAGGAATTCGGGAAATTCCGTATCCAAGTATAAGATTTGGATTAAATCAGGGGATATGTGAAAGAAAATGTATAATTATGGATAGTGTAATATAGAATCGCAGGGGAGTTATAAGATTTTCAGTAGGATAATAATTAAATGATTACATGGGGTTTTTTTTTCTGTCATCTCAGTTTGTAGGAAAATTTTAAAGTATTGTGCGGAAATTTTTGAACCTATATAAATCTTATTTTGATAGTATTTGAGAGGATAGTGTAATTGTTTAAGTATTTTATTATAAATATGTACATGAGTTATATTTATGGCATGTCCGGTTCAGAACACATGATGGATTGGATGTTAGATAAGAAGTGTATATAATGTAAAAAAAAAAATATATATATATATATATATATACATAAGGTAGAGAAATGTAAAATAAATAAATAGTAGGAATTTGAAAAATTTAAGTTTGAAGAGAGTAGCAAATTTAAGTAAAAAATGTATATAGTATATGGAAGGATTTAAAGTAGATAAAGTGTAGAAATTTCAATGGGGCAATTTTTGAGAGTGTTAACAAATTTAAAAGGAGTTTGAAGAAAAAAAAAAGAGAGTTTTTTTTTGTAATGTTTCGTGTGCCGGGTGACAAATTAAAATTATAGAAATTGAATTTATAAAAAAATGATACTTAAGGGAGTTTTAAGAGAAGAGAGTATTTTAATAAGCTTGAGTGTAATGTATATGTATTGATTGTCCTAAACAAAACATGAGACAGCGTACAGATCCGGTTGCCTAACGATTCTCAAATGGTCAGCAATTCCTGTTGATCAGCGATTCCGAGTGCTCAACGATTCCTGGTGCACAAAGATTATCATTTGGTCAGCGACTCCAGCAGTTCAGCGCCTTACAGTTCAGCGAATTCCAGTTAGACAGCGGTCCAATCCTTCAGCGAGTTCCAGCAGTTCATCGCCTTACAGTTCAGCGAATTCCAGTTAGACAGCGATCCAGTTCTGCAACGAGTTCCAGCAGTGGAGCGATTTACATTTCAGCGGTTTCCAAGTGTGCAGTGATATCAGTGTTTTTTTTTTCCAAAGGAAAGATATTTTACACTTTCCACCATAACTACAAGGGGACATAGTGATATTATTAGGGACCATATGCGTAAGTCCCTGATCCCAACGATTATCCAAGTGACGGTCAAAGTGACTTTGGTTATCATAAGTGAACAATTTTACAGATATACACCTTGAACTTGTGTGGAACTATATTGTTTAAAAAAAAAAAAAAAAAAAAAAAGACATATCACCAGTGGACGAACTTGTGCTTACATGAATAGACTTTTAATCGATAATAAGTACAACTGAACGACACAGATATCGTCATTTTCAGACACATTGAGAATTGTATTTTGTATAGTATTTTCGTGTTCTTTTGATGGCATATAAGAGTATATATATGATAATATGATTTGTGTATATGTGTATATAGTACATTTTTACAGTAGATACAGATGAGAGCAAGACGAGTTGTTGGACTACACAGTGGACACGCATGCAGCAACTATGAGCTGGCATTTTTGTAATTGGCTTTTTTCCCACCAAAATTTTGGGGGGGGGAAGAAGGGTAATTGTTATATTGTAATTTTCAATTCCCAATATAACATTGCTCTTTTGAAAAAGGAAGTGGACCTAAGAAGACGGTCCCTCATGAAGTGAGGCAATTTTTGTAACATTCCCTCGAACGCAGCTGCACCGGACATTCATTTCGAAAAGAGAGGGTGCTTCTCAAGTTCATGTCAGCGTTAGGTGTTACAACAAACGGAAGGGGTTGAACTTCTTGACCCCAGAGTCAATTAATATCACTCGAACCTTGGGAAAATTCTCGTGAGAACTTTCAACGATTTTAAAACTGGAGACTGCATATCTCATATTTCAGGGGGGCCTTGACCAATAATATAGCCTGAAGGGCGTAGCCCTTAATTTACTTAGCCAATTATGGACAGGGGCGCCTTGTTAAGGGGGTAGAGACAGAGAGCAACTTTGGACTTTAAGTTTTTGAAATCGAGGACTTGAATTTTGTGAGTGAAAAGAAGAGGTCGCAAGAGCGACGGATCTCGGAGAGAGCGAGCCCACGGGACAGAGCCGGAGCGCGCGGTCATAAAGTCCGACATCGGCAAAGATGATCGAGGTAGGACAATTCTACACATATTTTTGCACTTTGATTATTATTATCTCTCTGACCCTCCTAAATAAGGTTAACCTGGGCCATTAAGACGTAGGCTAGTAAGAATAGTGAGTTAATGCACATTAATAGGTTAATAATTGTAATGCTCATATTATGATCATAGAATGAGGAGATTTGATTGTCTTAATGTACTACACTAAAGATGTTGGTATATGAAATTTACCAGATGTTAATAGTTATTAAATAAGGTTTGTCTTAATGAAATAAATTCTTTGTTATTGTTTAAAATTAAGCCTCTTCATTTTAATTACTGGTATTATGTATTTCTTTATTTACTCCACTTTACGAGATCGGTCTATATAGCGCCAATACCTGGCGTGTGACGACTCACATATCAAGCTATATAAATGAAGGTTGTTCAAATCGAACTAGTAGACCCGAAAATAGTGAAAGAAACCACATGCCAAACGCATATTTGCCTCTCTGGCACGCCTTCAATATTCTGTAAAAGAGTCTTACTTAGACTATTTTGAAGTATAATAAAAATTATTCCCAGAGTTCTAATTATTAAAGGCAGATAATATACATTTTTGGAACAACATAAAAAGGTAATTTAAGTGAGGATAAAAACTTAAACAACTGGTTTGTTTTCTATCTGCCAGTTAATGAGACAAAAAATAAATATATCGAAGTAGCAATTGTAAAATGATTAAATTTATGTTTTGCAGCAAAACTAAGTGCAGAAACATCTTATTAATGTAATTAATTAGGTACAAAACTCAAGTCAAAATTTTCTAGCACTTTTTCTTTTCACCAGACTTAATTCATCAAAAATGCTATCAAAATATTCAGAAATTTCTAGTTCACTTAAGTCATTCTGCAGGTCCATCTGAATATTCCAACGTTCTACTACCATCGTCATCATTCATAGGGAAAAACAAGGTAATATTTCCCCTAACACTTTTGACAAGGGGGAGACAGCCATTCTTTTTCCCCACCTTCTTTGTTAGGAGGAATATGGAAATTCTCGAAATCTTTGTGCACGTGAGAAGTGAATAGATAATCTCGGAATAAGACTTCTCAACTCTGAAACGGAAAGATGGTAGCCAAATTTTGTGGATATTTACAGGGAAGAGATAGAATTCTTGAAGGAGTACAAGAAGAAAATAGAAAAAATATGCAAATTCCTTTATTTAATAACGAAGAATTTCTGATATGTGTTGTGATGATAGATAAATTAAGTAAATGCGTTTTTTCAAAAACTGCAGTAACTGCGAATCAATGAAATGTGAAAACATTATTCATCTAAAGCGTCTTGAATGATATTTTTGATTAAGCTTTTATAAAAGCTAAATGCATTTTTACATTTGGTTTAAATATAGCTGCAATGTATTAATAAAGATTGAGATGACAAATTTTGACAGATTTACGTGATTGTGGAATAATTGATGTTGGGATGCTTTGAAGTACAAATAATAATAAACGCCAGGTTGAAGCCTAAGCAATAAACGCAAAGTTCTAGCTAACAATGCAGGCAGACAGACTGATGCCAAGAATTGACATTAAGTTCTAATTAATTTATAGCTGGCAATAAAATTTGTCCAACGCTCTTTCGGAAAGCACCTGAGTCTTGAGGTCAATGAGCCCACTGGTAGTTACACCCAGTGAGTTGCCACCCAGTGAGTATGCGATTTCGCACCAGATAGTTCAAGCGAATGGAGACGGAGCTATGGGGGTATAGGTATTCTGGCAGCCGATGAGTTAATGTATACAAAGGGGAAAAAGAAGGCGGAACCAACAAGGACAATTGGAAAACACAAAAGCAGTTCAAGTCAGTGAAGTTAACAAAAAAGTATTAAGATGTGCGAGTTGATATAGACAGTTCCGATATGCCAGTGCATAAATACGACCAGTTCAGATTTAAGTGAAAAATGGAGTCCCGAGTTCTAGATGAGTTCAAAATGAGATCTTGGTAAGTTTGCCAACAATGACTGCAGCCAAAGATGCTTCTTCAAAATGACGTGGCAAGAAAAAGCAGCAGGTAGCCTTTTAGCGTCTATGAGGACTTAACCCATTAAGTGCCATTGCTCCCTTTTGGGGAAAACCCATAATGTATTTTGTATGGCACTTAAAATGCCCCGGCACTTTATGGGTAACATTATAATTAATAAATCACGTATCAAAAAATCACGTATCAAAATATCTGTCCTCACATCCGGATCATAAATTTAAATTGAAAACTCAATGATTGCTGAACAGTAAATTGGTAATTGTAAAATTAATGAGTAGAATTGTATAATAAAATTCTATATGAAAAGGAATAATAATAATAATTGTAATAAATATTTGAGTTTGACAAAAAAAGTGTCATCATTTTTTTTTTGCATTTTAATGTATTATCTTTTAGGAATTATGTTTATTTATAGATTAATTGATATTGCACGTTGTAAAAGGTGGATCCTATGTCGGACACATTCGATGTACACACTATTATGTACACGTCAAATTAGGTTTAATGTGTAAAGCCTAATTTAATGATCACTCGAACAAATAACAAATTAAATTATATTAATTATATTTATGAAACCACAAATATATATGTCAAATTTCAAATTAAGTACTTTTAATCATGTATGAATACCATACTTCGACCAGTATGACTACTACCCGCGCACGGTATGATTTGTGGCGGTTACTGCAGTTTTTCTGTTGAGCTTTGGCATAAATACACTTAATATTCCAAGCAAACACCTTTACAATACAGATAACAGCATCTATGGACCTGTTTTGCGGTTTTTATGCGTCTTTTAGCATGGAAGAGCTGATATCTGCAGTGGCTCCGTGGTTAACATTTATTCTAAGAGAAGAAAATTCCGAGAGTTAAGAAATTGAAATCCTTCTCCATGGTTATAACAATCGTAATGAATTAATAATGGATTTTCACACACACATATATATATAAACAGTAGTATTTTGGCGTTTTATGTTGAGTGACCTGAGGTATTGAAAGCGATGTTAGATATTGTGTGTGTGAACACCTTTTTAACTTATTTACAACAAGGTAGATTTCTGGAGCTTTAGGTTGCATATGACATCACATAATGAAAACGAAGCCGGACATTGGACTCATTTTTAATTTACTTACAAAACAATGGATATTATAATCTCTTTTTGTGTTGTGGCTACACTGACATAAATGGAATGTTCTCTTTATAGTAAGATATTAGATGAACAAACCCATTTTCAATTTTTCTACGGGCAGAATTCCAGAAGGCCTCACTAGTGTAATAGGATGCCGGCCGATCAGAGTATCACTATTACAGTACAGGTGGTTACGCTCCGAATGGGTGGTCGCGGGGTGGTGCTGACGAGTGGCGATCGAGGAGTGAAAATTCCGCTGGTTAGATTCCTCGGTAGAACCGGATCAGACACAAGTCGACTGTTGGAGATTCCAAAAGGGGTCGTAACACGCAGGCATAACACTTGGATAAGATTGTATGTGGAGAAATCAAATGGCTTTGCATTGTGTAAAAACTCATAAGTTGGAAGTTGCAGGAAACCGGATACTTCGGAATGGGATAGTCATTTGGAGTTGAAAGAAGACGATGTAGAATACATTTGTTGAAGGCATCTCAATTACAGGTATCGACATTTACCAATGGCTTATTTGGAAAAACGAAATCAATCCTTGACGACGAATGTGGCGTTTCGATTCAAGAAAGAGAATAAGCTGACACAATCTTGGCTTTAGAATAACTTGATTTATTAAATGGCATCCATATTATTTCAGGAATGATACACATTTTGATCTCGTGAATTCCAACGGATATACAAAATTTCCTCGAGAACATAGAATCTAACATCGTAACACAAAGTTTTCGTTAAAACATCGGATAGTCGAAAATACGTTAAAATTTACAAGCTATCATCTCACCTTCGAAAACGCGACACTTTATTTAAGCATTGAAATGAAATTTAATTCAATTTAAAACAAGTTAGATATTTTACAAATAGAATTTCGATTCAGTTGCCCCGTGGGCAATACGCGATGCTACCCCGTCTAAATCATAACGCCAACTGAAACTATTTACCAAAATCAGACATAAGCATCTTTTGTAACATTACGCACATTCATGACGAGAGAAAAAATAACGTCGGTACATTTCCATATAAAAATATTTCGCGGGAAAAGGGAAAGTACGTCATATGTATTAAAGCGCGAGGGGTTATCGTTACAGACCGAACGGCTCCACGAAGAAGGAATGAAATATTTGGCTTTTTATCAAAATGGTATTAATTTATTTTCTAGAACAAAGTTTGAAATCGAAAGTATAATTTGGAATTCGCCGAAACGATGGAACAAAATAGATTTTTGAAACGGTATTTCCGAAACATGAATTTAGAAGGATTTAATTTAATGAAAGAGGGGTGGGGAGGGGGGTATTTCATTACACTAGTAATTGTAAATTAAACAGATTTCTAAAAATACGTGAAGATGTTGACGAGTGTATAGAGCAGGGGTGGGGTCCCTAGTATTAAAAAAATAATTTGCATTATGAACAAAAAAATCCCAAATGAATGAAATACCACTATTGGAAAAATAAATTGGAAAATAATTGTTTGACTTATTAATTAAAAACTAAAAATATTTTTTTCTTTTCCCCCCACGATTATATTCCATCTATTTCAGATTTTAAGTTCTTTTCTAAACTACTATTGATATTTAAATGCTATGTCTGAAAGGCTGGCAAAATCTTGTCGAATTGATCACGTGCGTTTCAAATCACATTTCCTTTAACATTTATTCGTGAGACAAAATAAATCCCCCTTTTCCGCTTTTTCATTTTTTAGACTTATGAGACGTCTTATAACAAAAAGTGTTGCCATTTTTAGAAGAGGAATGAATGATCCCGTTTTCAAACGATTTTGCCTCTAATCTCCCATTCTTTCCGACTCCTTTTTCATCCGTATACCGAAGCTAAAAGGTAGCAGGAAAAAAAATTACAAACAGGGCCAAAACTTTATGAAAAATATTTCTATCAACATAAAGGTAGGGGTATTTTATCCCAGCAGGCACTTCTGCCACTTCTGAATGGATTTCTTTTGCAGAGTTCATAGGCTAAAAAAGATGAAATATTTCGAAGCCACAGTTTGGAGAAAAAAAAAATGGCGTTCATATGAGGTCTTATTTCAACTCTGCAATTCTTAGAGAAGATGCGAATCAGGTTGTATTACAAACATTCCAAAATCGTTCATTAACGGTAATTTAAGTTTACAGTAATGTACGCTGTTTGAAAAAAAAAAAAGTATCGGGAGTAACAGACACCATTCGACTTTCTCGGATGTTAATATTCCATTTTTCTCACATTCAATAGAATAATGATCATTTTATTGTTTTACTAGCAGATATACCCGTCGTTGCTCGTGCTTTTTAAAATATGTAAAAAGTCTGTGGAGATGATAACTCACAAACAAATGGAGCGATTCGAATGAAATTTGGTACAAAAATTACAATCCATGAATACTGGAGGCCTATTGTTTTTAAACATAATCGACTATTCAGAACCCCCCAAAAATTTCGTGTGAAATTTTGAAAAATTCATCAAAAAATCAAAACCTTTAATAAAGTTACGCAAGACATTTCGTATGTAATTTATCCTTACAAAACGATTGACATAAACTTTAGAACGCTAGCATGCATCGTTCTCGAGATATTGCACATTTATCAAATAAATTTTTAAAAAAATCCCATAAATTAAACAAAAATATTAACTGTTGAGAAACATGTTCACTTTTCATATGTAACATCATGCGCTAAATTGGGTGACATCATTCTCGTGGATTAGCTCTTTCTATTCACGAGAAAAGATACTTTGAGTAATACTTTTGTATTTGAGCGGCAATCTACCATAAGAATAACTTATTTCTCCGTCCATAACGCTTGGCGAGATTTTGGCGACGAGTTTGGTGAAATGTCGCCAACTTGGCGATTTTTTTTAATGTTGCCAAATTAACGAAAATTTTGCTAAATAGATAAATATGACGCTAAATCAATGAAAATGACGACTCTGACGAAATGTCAATATCTTGGAAAGAATATAAGTATCCACTATGAGAACAACCTATTGTCTTTTAATGTAAAAGTAGTAAATTCATTGCATTATATAAGGAAAGTCATGTGCTGCCCACATCAGATTTTTTTATTCATGAAGCAAAATAAACATCATTTTCTATTTCTTCTGACGTTCTATAACAGTGTCGCTATGTTTAGAAAAGGAATGATTCAGACTTGAAAAGATTATGCCTCTAATCTCCCATTCTTTTCAACTCCTTTTTCATTTCTCCGAAAACTCGAAAACGAGGGAAAATATAAACAGGGCTAGACTTTATGAAAAATATTTCTATCAATATAAAGGGGGCTTTATCGCAGTAGGCTCTTTTGCTACTTTTTGAATGAATTTCCTTTTGCAGGTCTCAGAACCTGGAAGGAATGAAAAATCTAGAAGCCACAGTTTGGAAAGAAGAGCGTTTACGAGTGACCCATTTTAGTATCTCCAAACCCATAGATACTAAAATAGGTATGAGTTGTGATTTTTACCTTGTTAATAATAGATAGTTTGGAGTACCCAAGTAACAGTGCCCACGCAAATGTGATAAAATATATGAGTTGTGTAATTTTTACTTAGTCAACAAACTTTTTACTTGCTCAAGTGATTTTAAAAAACCTATGAGTTGTGATTTTACTTTCCTTATATACATAATATATAAGGAAAGTATTGTGACGAGGTCTAAAATTCGAATTCGAGTTTTCGACGGGAGAGCACGTTTCAAGCACCCCTGATCACGAATCAAACATTTTTGAGGTGATATTTGTGTGTGTGTGTGTCAGTGAGCCTGTGGAGACGATATCTGACGAACGAATGGAGTGATTCGAATGAATTTTGGTACAAATAAAATCACAATCCGTGAATACTGGAAGCTTATTGTTTTTAAACGCAATCAAATGTTCAGAACCCCTCTAAATTTTCGAGTGAAATTTTGAAAAAATTATCAAAAAATCAAAACCTTTATTAATAAAGTTAGGCAAATAGACATTTCTTATGCAATTTTTTCTTAGAAAACGATTGACATAAACTTTAAAACGCTAGCATGAACCGTTCTCGAGATATTGCACATTTTTCAAATAAATTTATAAAAAAATCCCATAATTAAAAAAAAAATGTATTAACTGTTGGGGAACATGCTCACTTTTCATATGTAATATCATGCGATAAATTGGGTGACATCATTCTCGTGGATCTAGCTCGTTCCATTCATAAGAAAAGATACTTTGAGTAATACATCTGTATTTGAAAGCTAATTGTCTGCTATAAGAATAACTTATTTCTCCGTCCATAACGCTTGGCGAGATTTTGGCGACAAATTTGGCGGAATGTCGCCAACCTGGCGACTTTTTTAAAATGTTGCCAAATTAACGAAAATCTCGTCACATGGATAAAAATGACGTTAAATCGATGAAAATGACGACTAATTAACGAAAATTCAATATCTTGGAAAGAATATAAGTATCTACTATAAGAATAACCTATATTTTGCTGCAAAAGTAGTAAATTCATTGCATTATATGAGGAAAGCCATGTGCTGCTCACATCAGATTTTTTTACTTTGTCAATAATAGATTGTTTGGAATAAACAGTACTCTAGTTATCCAAATCTATGCACAACGCTTAGATGCTAAAAAATCTTTGAGTTGGAAATTTTACTTTGTTCACAATTGATAGTCCAGGAACAGTGCTTTGTCAACAATAGATAGTTTATATTAGTCGATGGTGTTTTGTCAACAGTAGATAGTATTTGTAAACAATAGTTTGGACAGAGTAGTCTCTGTCTACAATAGCTAGTATATGTAAAGGGGAAGCACTATGATGGAGACCGAAACCAGTCTTGCAGAATTGGTATGGTATACGCGTATTGGATCGTAGCCCCCGTCACTACATGCCCGCCGTATTCGGCGGTTACCAGGCAAGACTTGCTGCTTAGTTTCCTCGCTAGGGGGCAACCCAAGCGGGCCACGGTTAATAGCACAGTAACGGGGTTTAACGTGTTTTACTTAAGTTTTTTTTTTAATTTTCGCGACTTGTTTAAATTTCAATTGTTTACTGCGTAATTCCTGGTTGTAAATCGTTCAATAAGTCTACTGGCACTGCATTTCATGAAATACCTAACAGAGAACCACAACGACAAATCTGGATTAAAGCTATATCAAGAGAAGGTAAGTTTAGATTATTATTTATTATTAAGCGTATCCATATTCTGAAATCAGAAGAGAAAGAGTTGGAGAGCGTGCATTTTTAGTTAATATCTTGGCCACTTTTAAAATTTTTATTATAGTAGTATAGGAAATATAACAGTAAGATGGGGAGAAGGGGATTTTTCATATGAAATTGATAAAGTCAGTTTTATATGTATATTATGCAACATTCTCAAAGGCAGTTAATCATGAATTGAAAAACTGAAATTGTGATTTAAAACTTTAAAAAACTTTGAATTTTGTACCCCCCCTCCCCTAAAAGTGTGTGTATTTGTGCATACAGGGCTGTAACAGGGGGTGAATAATATTACCCATAAACTTAGCATTAGAAGGGGGCGAGAGGCGGAGTCAGAACGAATTTATATACTCCACCAAATACTCTGGGTCGTAAAAAATTTGTTATATAAATTATATATATATATATATATATATATATATATATATATATATATATATATATATATATATATATATATATATATATATATATATATATAAATTAAATGATTTTAATCGAAAATTTTTTGCATAAACTACTGTATGTACAAAAAAACCCATCTCTAGCATATCTGTTACAAATGAGTAACTATAAGCCAAGTCTAAGGATAAAGATAGAAGGTTACATATCACTACATTGGAAAGGGGGATGAGAAGAATATTAGGATTCAAAAATCACAATTAAAAGTATATAAAAGTAAATAAAAATAAAACTCTGCAAAAATGAGAATAGGCAATAATAATCAGCTCAAGACAAGAGATCAAGAATAGAGAACAATCAATCGAAACCACACAAAAAATGGCGGTCAGTTCGAAATTGCATTCTCATCAGGACAGCCATACAATTCGAATTAAAACCGATAGAATTGTCCTATTATGAAAGAATTTTTCGTAGGGTTGTTTAATCATGGCTGATTGATTTTACTAACAAATTTATGTAATGCAACTGAAACACCTCTACATTAAATCTTCAAAAGTGTAATAGAATTAATTATTTTTATGATCATTTAATAGAAGATTAACATAGTTAAAGTTTGAAGAAAAAGTGTGTGTTTTTGTGTATACAGGGCTGTAACAGGGGGAGAATAATATTACCCATATACTTAGCATTAGAAAGGGGCGGGAGGCGGAGTCAGAACGAATGTATATACTCCACCAAATACTTTGGGTCGTAAAAAATTTGTTATATATATATATATATATATATATATATATATATATATATACGCGTAAGCAGCTCTTAATTTTTTTTCCCCTGTAAAGTGTATGGTGTACATATCGTTCTTTAGGTTAAATAATTATTAAGTAAAAAGAAAACAAGCGAAAAAATAGCAATAAATGAATCAAAATACGTCAATGAAAATGCAAGAAACATCTAAAATATTTAATGAGAAAAGTAGCGACAGTTTGAATCGTACGAATACATACACTGGCGCTCTGCTTTATTTACCCTTTTTCGCGGGAGAGTGGCCCGCTATCCCTGACCTCTAGCGGTAGCGTCCCTCGTTGCTATGTTGCCGTTTAAACAAAGGAAACGGCGAAAGTCGGCGAGCATGTAGTAACGGGGGCTACGATTGGATATGTCTGAACACGAATCAACATTTTTAGAAAGGCGTCTGTGTGTATTTACCTGTCATGCACATATAGGCATTATATATCTGTCACACAAATTAAAAGCAATTCAAATGAAATTTCCGAAGATTACTTAATTTAGTAAGAGTTCTAATCCAAATGATAGTTAAGAACATCTGACAAATGTAAAGTTATTAAATATTTGAATTTCTTAATGACAAAAAAATCATAAAGTAACTATTTTGAAAAGAAAAATGAATAAACAGTAAATTTTGTATGTAATTATTAATTTATTATAGGTATTATTCGTTTGTCTTCTGATTATGACACAATATTTTCTGATGATTTTTTGCTTTTTCTCTAGGAGGCAAGTATGAAGACAGACAAGGTGTATATTTAGAAAAGTATAATACTGATTTTAAGTAGCAATGATTTTTGATTTTGATGCGAAAAAAAAGGTGGTGGTGGGGGTGGCGTGTGTGTGTGTGGGGGGGGGGGGGGTTGCAAAATAAGGAATAGCTCTGAAAATAAGATGTTTTCAGGATTTAATGATTTTTGGTGCATTTAAAAACTAGTAGGATCTAGCCTTGTGGAGACAAAGTTTTCTGCTGCCGTGATTGATTAAGATGATTCAAACAGGGTTTGAGCTCAGTATTGGGAATGTGCATTAGAGATCTGAACTGGCTAGAGCCGGGCCTGAGTTTTCTAATGCTGTTTCTTGGTCGGCCCGGGGTTCGGCTTAGTTTTTAAACAGTTGTGTGCAGCCGGGTGGAACATATTTAATTTTGAAAAATTTTAAATGAATTTTATTTGAGCGCAAGAAATTATCGTGTTTATTTTAGCTATGTAAAGATAAATGTTTAAAGAAACAAATATTTATTTAAATTCCAATAAAAATTTCACAAATTCATGTTTATACCTGTAACACATTTGAATACACATCATTTTGGGGCTTGAGTTCTATATTCGGAAATTTCTTTAGGTTTGGGTTGGGTTTAGGCACTGCTATTATCAGGCTGGGTGAAAATATGAAATTTCCGCCCGTGCAGACCTCAATTGTTCGAAATTTTAATTCATACAGACCAATTAACAAAGCAATTCAGCATGTTCTTTATTGACCACAATTTTCTAAATCTGTGGTGACTACCAGTCCGATTTGCAATTTACATGACAAAAACTTAATCCTGTCGAACAATACTGATCACAATAGAACTAATTACCACAATAACACTCTTTATAGCAATAGATGGTAAAGATGCATAGATAAAATACAAACTTATGCAAAGATACTAATAAATATAAGCATAATATACAGAACACAAAAATAGTAGTCTATCTGCAAAGCGCATATTAGGCAGTTTATGACTGTAAACGCAATGTTGGATCATGAGCCATTTTCATGACAGAAACGGTGTATTCCGATATTTATCGAAATATCCGGTGTAATCGCATCCCAGACATGCCATTACCTACATGTGCCGGATGTGATGTATTGATTGGACCACCTTTCGTTCCACACCATTTATTTAGCCTTCTAAAACGGAGAGTGTCTTTACAGAATATTTTATTTATGTCTGTTAGAGGTGAGGCTATATGCGAGCCATCTTCGCCAAATTCTAAACCAAATGATTTTTGCGGTTCATAAACAGTTGTAAAATATATTATTAACTGCAATATAACTGCTAAATATATTTTGTGAGTAGTAAATGCCTTTCTCAACAGACTAAGTTTTATCCTCACCATTACCATTTTTTTGTGTCAGTATCGTTGTGGTAACAAGGAGCTCATTGTTTCCTAGTTGTGATCTATTGCCACAGTTTTAAGACAAAACGAAATAACACATGTGTTGCAAATGCAATCAGGTTGAAAAACATTTTTTGACATTATTTTACAATAAAATAAGCTACAACTGTTCGGAAAATGTATTGGATTCATCAGTAAATGGCATACAAGGATCCATTTATAATAATAATCATTCTAAATTTGTCTTTTGTATCTCCGCCCCCCTCTAAAAAAACTAAAACAATATGCATAAAAACTACAATCTTTATCCGTCTATCACGATTGACCAGAAATTCGGTGCGATATCGCCAACTTGACGACTTTAGGGAAATATCGCCAATTTGGCCATACTTTAAAATGAAATTCTTGAGCCCTCTCTTTGGCATATATCATCTTCCTCTTCACTCTTTCATTCTTCTTCAATCACTAAATTTGTAATTTTGTCATCCGTCATCTCTTCCGTTGCTCATCCTCATTCATCCAGTTTTGAATGTCTTACGTGTGTTTTAGAATGTGTTTCTAAAACTGGAAAGTTATTTTACTAGCTCTATGAGCAGAAGATTATCTTCATCATCACCTTCTTCCACGGTTTCACGGAAAAATATCTTCAGGACATTACTGATGAAGTTGAAGCATCAACTCTCGTTATGAATCAGTAAAAGGAAAAAAAAACTATTTCGGATAATCGGTACGCTAGTATCTGAAAATGAAGTTTAATTAATTTGACAGTTCCTGTGGCTTTTCGGGAATTATTTAACATTCCAGGTTCAAAATACAAAGAGTTCGTGGAAAAGGTTAGGAAGGAATTTGCTTTTCATTGGAGATAAAGGTGGTCATAAAGTCATTGTATTTTGTTAACCCATTGTGTAGTAATTATGTTTTGTTAGAAAGTTGTATAGAAATTAATATTACTAATTGAGAGAGGTATGTCAACCACTTGTCTTTGAGGATTTTAGGAGCGGAAGGTATGCAGGCAGGCGTTTTCGATCGATTCTTATACATAACTTTGAGCACCTTTTCATATGACGAGCCTAACAGCAACTTTTTTATAAAAACTACATTTGCACATGGGAAAGAAGTAAGATTAGACATTTTGATTATGAATATAATTTAATTTCATGGAGATGTTTAATTCTTCTTGCATAATGTATTCTATTCTTCTCATATACTAGATCCCCCACAAAGTATTATACGTATTGGTCTCCAGAAATGTTTTTTTAGTTCTACTGGATATATACATGCAACTTATTTAATTACTTTAATTTTATTTTTCATTATTTTAAAATATGGCGATATATTCGATTTTTAACACTTTACAACATAGTTGAAAAGTGTTTATGACTTTGTTCATTCTTTCTGTCTCTCTGTGCGTTCGGACGATAACTGCCGTAAAAATGATTTTATCAAAATGAAATTTTAGTATGTTGTTGAGACGGTCTGTGGGATATACGGAAAAGTAAATGAATAATATTACCCAATTAGTTTTGGATGGAACCCGGGTTGAAAAAATGAAATACATTGAACCCTATTGGACGTAATTTTTAAACATTTTTTAAGTGAATTTGAAATTCACAAATTGCTTCGAAAATTTTAAAAAATATTCAAATTATCCCATAAAATATATAAAAAAAAATTCAGCAAAATATGTGCGGTAGTTTTTAAAATACAAATTAAAATAATAATTGCATCCATATTATATGACGCGATTACGTGATACACTTCAAAGTAAAATATGGCATCCATCTAGAGTCAAAATCGTGATTTTTAAAGTTCTTTTTAATTTATATTTAGTGTTGCTTACGTCCTAAATCCGCTTTATTTTTTTCTGTGGATCTATATACTGCGCCAACGTAATTACAATATTTTGGAGTTTAAATGATCATCAAACTTTGATTATTTCTACAACGAAGCCCAATTTTCACTTATGAAGAATGTAAGCACATCAAGATGTAAGATGAGTATGAGATGTACGATGTAGAATGAGTCGTATAAGAATTACTGCATTTCTTTAACGCAAAATTATTTAACTCTGAAGTCTGCAATATAGCTGATATGAATGAAACATTGATTGATTTTACATAGAGAAGCATACGATACATTGCGTTTTCCTATGAAGTTTTAAGTATGGAGTTAGAAAATACCTTTACTTCCATGGTTTTGTTTTTAAGTAAAATAAATTATTGTAGTATTGTGATAATTTTAAAAATATCGCCGCTGAATGAAAGGAATAGAAAAAAGTTTATGAATTAAATTTTCACTGCTTTTATATAGAGAGCCAGGCGATTTATATTTCGATGGCGTTATTTGAATAAAATTCATTTGTTTTTGATGAAGTTTTCAACTATAATAAATTATTGTAGTACTGTGATAATTTTAAAAATATCACCGCTGAATGTATCGCATTTTAGAGATGTTTAAATAAAATTGCATTGCAGTTGGAAAGTGTTTCATAATCAATGTTTTATGCATGATTGATCTTTCTTGTTAACACTTTACAGAATAGTTGAAAAGTGTTTATGACTTTGTTCATTCTGTCTGTCTGTCAGTTCGCACGATAACTGTTGTAAAAATGACTTTATCAAAATGAAATTTTAGTATGTTGTTGAGACGGTCTGTGGGACATGTGAGTGTAAATAAATAATAAATTCCCAGTTCGACTAGATATCCGTGTAATTATTTAAGGTAATAAAGTTTTATTTTATTATTTGTCTTATTGTTGTTTCTATTTTTATTGTTATTTCTATGTTTCTACCGGTCGTCTGAAGTAATTGCTCTACACCCTTTTGGGTAAATAGGGCGACCCTAGGTAAATAAATAAACATGCACAAGTGCATAAAAGGGTCGGATTATTCTTTTGGAATATATTACTTTCCTTATATACATAATGTATAAGGAAAGTATTGTGACGGGGTCGAAATTTCGAATTCGAGTATTCGACAGGAGAGCACGTTTCAAGCATCGATGATCACGAATCGAACATTTTTGAAGTGATGTCTGTGTGTGTGTGTGTGTGTGTGTGAAAGTGTGTGTGTGTGTGTGAAAGTGTGTGTGTGTGTGTGTCAGTGAGACTGTGGAGACGATAACTGACGAACGAATGAACCGATTCGCACAAAATTTGGTACAAAAATTACAATCCATAAACACTGGAAGCCTATTGTTTTGATTCGCAATCGAATGTTTAGAACCCCCCTAAATTTTCGAGTGAAATTTTGAAAAAATCGTCAAAAAATCAAAACCTCTAATAAAGTTGCAGAAATAGGCATTTCTGATGTAATTTTTCATTAGAAAACGATTGACATAAATTTTAGAACGCTAACTTGAACCGTTCTCGAGATATTGCACATTTTTCGAGAAAAATATCAAAAAGTCATAAAATAAAAAAAAATATTTCCCATTGAGAAACATATTCACTTTTCATATGTAATACCATGCGATAAATTCGGTAACATCATTCTCGTGGATCTAGCTCGTTTCATTTATGAAAAAAGATACTTTGAGTAATACTTTTGTATTTGAACGCCAATAGTCATTTATCTGCTGTAAGAATAACTTATTTCTCCATCCATAACGCTTGGCGAGATTTTGGCGACGAATTTGTTGGAATCTCGCCAACTTGGCGGCTTTTTAAATGTTGCTAAATTAACGAAACACTTGCCAAATAGATAAAAATGACGCTAAATCAATGCAAATGACGACTCATTGACGAAAATTCAATATCTTGGAAAGAATATAAATATCTACTATAAAAGTAATCTATTTTTTTTTACTGTAAAAGTAGTAAATTCATTGCATTATATAAGGAAAGTCATGTGCTGCCCACATCAGATTTTTTTTATATTCATTCACTTTTAAATTGAACGAGAAAGATATAAGCCGTTGTTTGAACTTAATAATAAACTCAATGCTAATGTTAAAACATTGAGATAAAAAATTACTTAATCTCTTATAATTAGTCACAAATCACTAAAAAGTAATTTGAATTAACTATTCCAATTTAAAAAATTTATTAATAGAAAATAAATTCGAAATTAGAAGAAAAAAACTGAATATTTCTCCATCTAATTAAGAACTATCTCCAAAACTGCCGGTTTAAATAACAAACCATCCTTATCGTAGTAAATAGCATAATTAGATTTAGTTTTGCCAATTATGCGCCTGCAAGCTGGGCATAATTTTTTGGCTCCCTACGTTTCGTAAATAAAATAAAAAGAAGACAATATAAAAAAGAAATCTGATGTGGGCAGCACATGACTTTCCTTATATAATGCAATGTATTTACTACTATTACAGTAAAAACAAAATAGGTTATTCTTATAGTATATATTTATATTTTTTCCAAGATATTGAATTTTTGTCAAATAGTTGTTATTTTCATTGATTTGGCGTCATTTTTATCCATTTGGCGAGAATTTCTTTGATTTGGTAATATCGGCAAGTCGGCAAGTTGGCGACATTCTGCCAAATTCTTCGCAAAATCTCGCCAAGCGTTATAGCTGGACGGAGAAATAATTTATTCTTATAGCAGATAAATGACTATTGGAGTTCAAATACAAAAGTATAACTCAACGTATCTTTTTTCATGAATATGTTCGGCATAATATGTTCGGTAGATGTTTTCAGCATAATATGTTCGGTAGTTTTTAAAATAAAATTTAAAATAATAATTATTTTATTTATTATTTTATATAATTTTTAATTATGACACTCATATAATATGAAGAGATTAATCACATGACTCACTTCAAAATAAAATATGGCATCCATATTTTTTCCCAGAGTAAAAATCGTGATTCTTAAATTTATATTTAAATTTATATTTAGTGTTGCATCCGTCCTAAAACCGGTTTATTTTTGCGTGTATACCGGTTCAATTTTCTGTGCATCTATATTCTGAGCCAACACAATTACAATATTTTTGAATTTAAAGATCATCAAACTTTGATTATTTCTACAACGAAGCCTAATTTTAATGAATTCAGAATGTAAACAAACGATTGTATGATGAGTTGAATAAGAATTGCTGAATTTTTTTTTACGCAAAATTAGTTAACTCTGGAGTTTGGAAAAAGTGTATGAATAAAATATTCTCTGCTTTTACATAGAGAGCTAGACGATTTGTATTTCGATGACATCATTTGAATAAAGTTCATATTTTCCAATAAAGTTTACAAGTATAATAAATTACTGTAGTATTGTGATAATTTTAACAATATCACAGCTCAATTTATCGCATTTTAGAGATATTTAAATAAAATTGCATTTCAGTTGGTAAGTGTTTCATAATTAGTGCTTTATGCATGATTGATATTTTTTGTTTATTATTATCTAGATAACCCTTGGTCCCAGAAATACGAAATATAGGCTAAATTTTAAGTATTCCAAGGCTACCCATAAAATTTCATTAAATTCATTCGGTGTAGCCGTTCTCCCGTGGTGATGAGACGAACAAATAAACAAATAAACACACATATCTACAGATATATTTTCAAAATTATGGATATATATATCAAAAACTGGCTACTGACTGCTTAATATAAAAATTTCTGATCTTAATAAAATGCAAGGTGGCAGAATTCTATAGCCTTTTCACACTTATAACACAATTCTATAGTCTCGTAAGAACAGATAAATTATAAAATTGAGTTCGAAAGAGAAAATAAAGGCATTTGGTTAAGAAAAAATATTATTTTTTACCTCCAGAAAGTATTGGAGAAACTAATTTTTTGAAAATCCCTCGGAGGTATCACCCAGGGTTTAAACTAGCATTATTTAAGGGAAAAGACAAGATTAAAAGGCTTCGAAATGTTTTTCCTAGAATCGTTCCGTAATTGAAAGTAATTTAGCAAAGCTGACATGTTTCCACTTAGCCGCAATCTTCCTCCTGATTGGATCTCCTGGAAGAAGACGTTTTTCTGATCTTAATAAAATGCAAGGTGGCACACTTCTATAGTCTTTTAGACTATTCGTACTGTATCCTTTGAAAACGATAAAAGTTTTGCAGAAAATAATAGACGAAAGAAAAAAGGGAGGAAAAAAATTAAAATAAAACTGAGAGGAAAAGAATTTTAAACCTATAACTGAGTTGTAACTTAGCACTTATGTTTTAACGTTACGTTTTATGTTTTACAGTTTTAACTTACACTTACAGTTTTAATTCATTCTCTGGGTTTTGTTTCAACTTTTATATCAATGCAGTCTTTCAGTCCGTTTTCTCTGCCTTTGTGTGCGGGGTAAAGGATGTAGAACCTCTTTATCGACCCGAGTTATTATCAATAAGTAATCTTGACTGCTGTTGTAATCTTGACTAATGTTGTTCTTCGAAACCTTCCATATCCAGAAAAATTTAAGTAATTTAGTTAAAGATTTGTCCAGTACTTCATTTTTGACTGCGATCTGGTTGAATGCCCTATAAAATTGCTTCCACCTTCCACTTTTTATTCCCTTGGGACTCTTATGTGTTGTTTTAACCCATTTTTCGTCTTATTGGGTCTAATTTATTCTTGTTTAGACTTAATTTGTCTTGTCGGGATATTTCTGTTATGTTTTGGAGCACGCCAATCTTGTGTGCTACTTTTCGTTTCGGATTGGCTGAACTGTTCTTTATGCTGCTTTTTGATTGGTTTTCTCTTCATCCAGGTCTTGGGTATATAATCGCCCCCTCCCCCCCTTGCTTCTGCCTTTCATACATATTCCTCTTTTGGACTTCGGGTTTGTTGATTGTCTTGTACTGACGAAGGGGGTCCAACATATCCTCAAAACAGTTGTATGCTGCATTATTGTTGTATTTGTGCTTATTTACGTCGCTCTAGTTTCCCTGAGTTAATATGTTTATAGTTGGCTTTAAATTTCAATGTCTGATGCCACTTGTTAAGGAATTCTAGCTTTGGGTGTTATAACTCTGCTCCTGATGTCTATTTGCATACCACAACACAGTTGTTTCTTAGCGGTTGTTATAATCACTCTTTTATTAACCTGGTGAAAAGGGTTCAAAATACTCTCGAACTAATTGTAGTCTCATAATTTTCCCGATACCCTCTTTTTCCAAAGAATATTAGAAAGTTATATTCCGATTGGTTAGAATACTGTAATTGGATGTTTGGCAGATATTTGTTAATTCTCCCTTGCCAGTTATATGAGCTGTTATTTTTAACACTTTAAAAATAGTTGAAAAGTGTTTATGACTTTGTTCATTCTGTCTGTCTGTCTGTCTGACTGTCTGTCCGTTAGCACGATAACTGCCGTAAAAATGACAATGAAATCAAAATGAAATTTTAGTATGTTGTTCAGACGGTCTGTGGGACCTATGGGAATATAAATGAATAATATCACCCAATTAGTTTTGGATTAACCCGGTTTGAAAAATGAAATACATTGAACTCTATGGACCTAATTATTCAAACATTTTTTAAGCGAATTTAAAATTCACAAATTGCTTCGAAAGTTTTAGGAAATATTCAAATTTTCCCATAAAATAAAAGAAAAAAAATTTCAGCAAAATATATTCAGCAGTGTTTAAAATAAAAATTGAAATAATAATTACACCCATATAATAAAGACGTCAAGTGACCCACTTCAAAATGAAATATGGCATCCATCGTGTGTCAAAATTGTGATTTTAAAAGTTTTTCCTTAATTTATATTTAATGTTGCATCCGTCCTAAAACCGCTTTATTTTTGAGTTTTTCTGTGCATCCATATTCTGCGCAAACGCAGTTACAAGATCTTTGAAAAGATATACTTATATGAAGAGATCACGTGACCATTATATGAAAAGATCACGTCACCCACTTCAAAATAAAAAATGACATCCATCTTGTGTCAAAATCGTGATTTTTAAAGTTCGTTTTAATTCATATTTAGTGTTGCATCCGTCCTAAAACCGCTTTATTTTTGCTTAAATTCTGTGCATCTGCATACTGAAACAACGCAATTACAATATATTTGAGTTTAAATGATCATCAAACTTAGATTATTTCTACAACGAAGCCTAATTTTTATTTATGGAGAATGTAAACACCAAAAGATGTAGAATGAGTCGTTGTATAAGAATTACTGCATTTCTTTAACGCAAAATTATTTAGCTCATGGAGTCTGCAATATAACTGATATGAATGAAACATTCATTGATTTTACACAACGAAGACGATTTTTTCGATGAAGTTTTAAGCATAGAGTTAAATTATTTGTACGTCAATGGTTTAAAGTTTTTAAATAAAATAAATTATTATAGTATTCAGATGAATGAAAGGAATAGTAAAATGTTTATGAATGAAATACTGCTTTTATAGAAAGAGCCAGCCGATTTATATTTCGATGACGTCATTCGAATAAAGTTCATTTGTTTCGATGAAGTTTTCAAATATAATAAATTATTGTAATATTATGATAATTTTTAAAATATTACGGAGGAATGTATGGCATTTTAGAGATGTTTAAACCAGGCAATTTATATGTCAATGCCGTCATTTGAATAAAGTTCATTTTGTACGATGGAGTTTTAAGCTTTCAAATATAACAAATTAATGTAGGTAATGTGATAATTTTAAAAATATTACCGAGGAATATATCGCATTTTAGAGATGTTTAAATAAAATACATTGAAGTTGGAAAGTTGTTTCATTGAAGTTGGAAGTTGTTTCTTAATCAATGCTTTATGCATGATTAATCTTTCTTGTTTAGATAATAAATGTGTAGCTTATTATTTACGTGTTAAGTGCCATTAAAGTTAATCACCCAAGTAAGCTATCTAACTCTCTCTTTGGCGGCATGATAAACTTTCATTGTACAATGTAACGACTAGCTTTGTGTAGTTGTGATGATATAACATATTTGCATATCTTTATAGGAATATATGATTAAAATTTCCTAAATTTATTAATAGACAGATATTCGTATATACATGACAGGTTATTTTTTTTTTCAAAAGATTTTGCTACACGTAACATTTCAAGTAGAAGAATATCAAATTGTTTCAGTAACTTAATATTAGTTTTTACGTCATAACTTAGAAACTTAATTTTCCTGAAAATTTTGAAAATATTTTCATAATCTAATTTTTTGTTGAATAAATAATACGAAAACGTCTTACTTTTAAAATATTTGTGGTAGAGAAAATAGGATGTAACACTCACATATTTCTTCAAATATGCATTGACACTTACCTGAAAAAGAAATGAATTTATTAAAAAATGAAATATACTGCAGTAATACGAATGTAATTCAATTTGTAAAAGACGGAATTCCAAGGAATCAACATATAATTCAGTCTGAAACAGAATTGCTTATGATACAAATAGAAGTTACAACATATGTTTATTTTTTCAGATATCAAAAAAAAGTTTCTGCTTCAAATTGAAATCTAATATTACGGGATGAGCTCAAAATTGAATAAATGAACTTTACTTGGCTAAAGTGCACATTATCCAAAGAGTCGGAGAAAAAATAATATGCCGTATATCAAACCTCGCTTGAATAAAATTGGATTTAGCAGAAATAAAAAAAAACGTAAGGTAATTTGCATTATATATTACCCCGTATGGGTAAAAATTAATTTGGCAGAAACGGCTAACATTTTAGTTTATTTTTCTAATTTGAAAAATTATTAAAAATGGTGGCTCGAATGTTGTTGTTGTTGAGACCCAGACCGTCCGACCTACCAGAAAGGTATAAGGTAACCGTTTGGACGGCCGGGAAGTGCCACCCAATTTAGACCGGAACCCAGTGGGGGAGGCATCCACAGGGACCGTACCCTCCTTCCCCTACCACCAACCTCTCGGAAGGACTTACGGACCCACATGTTTAACGTGATTGCACTCCGCATGAACACGGCTAACTATATAACTATAATATATTTATATAACTATATTTATATATTTATATAATATATTAATATGATTAAGTATAAGTATAATTATTCTTTTCATATTGTATATTATTGTCGTAAGTATAGTCATTGTTGTAAGTATAAGTATAATTAAGCATATTTATTGTTTTCCATATTCCCGTATAATTTGTTCCTTGTATCAACTCCCACTAATTAAACAATGTTTAAGAATTTTGCAAATTGCCTTTTCCGTCTACCACGTTCAAATGCCTAGCGCGTGATCTTAATTTTTTTAATTCTCCGCTAGAAGCGCTGCAATCACTTTAATTGGATCGAGCATGATTATTTTACTACAGCCATACCTAACGTGTACTCTCATTAACCTTTCTTTACAAAGCTATTGGGGGTGCATAAGGACTTCCCTAGGAGCAGTGTATATTGTTACAAACGTGTGAAATGCTCTCACTCGAGTCTTTTTTGAAAACCAGACGGAGAAAATATCCGTACAGGGTTTCTATAACGTCGATCTAGGGTTTACCAGATACTGAAGTTTGGAAGAGGGTTGATAGATTTGTCGATTTATCGCGAATTTGGTGACTTTTCGAAGGTTTGAGAAACACCTCGAAATAACTAATATTCTAATAGATACGAGATGTTTCCAGAAGTTTCTATAGAGAGTCTATAAACGGAGTCATTACTCAGAGCAGTTGACGTGATACGAGCTACATTAAACTGCGACATTCCTCAATGTTTTGAGAATAGTAGCTACTATTTTGTGATATGAAATACGTCAAGATTTCGAGAATCATATCAGTTGTTTTGTAAAATTAGTGGAGGATTTAATCACTGTTTTACTGTACTGTTCCAGTTTACGCTGTGCTTGTGAATAAACGCGTTAGTTATCCAGAAATTTTGACTCATTCTTGTATCCTGAGTACACTCACGATTCCAGAGAATACGTCGTAACAATATAAAGCAAACATCTATATAACCATTTTACTTAAATTTTACAAGAACAAATAAAAATGATTTGAAAATTTTGATACCACTTAAAATTTCTCTTATCAATTGTTCAAAACCAAATTCGTATCTAAAATGCCAGTAACCTCTTTGATTTCAGATATTATAATGGAAACTAACAGCGTATTTTGATCTCAAAATATAATCCCCCTTTCCAAACTTCATGCCTTATGCACTTTTTCAAAGAATGTGGAAACGTTGTAGGAAAATATCGAAAAACTTTTCGTAAAATACTTTATACAAACATCAAACTATTTTTATTGTAAGCTCTCTCTCTCTCTCTCTCTCTCCATTTTTCCGGTTTTATTTTTCAGAGCAGCAAGAGGAGAAAATATCGAACAAAATAAAGCTACGCTTTTACTATAAAATCTCAAACAGAAAATATGTAATTTCATGAGAGGATTTGGATTTCCTAAAAATATTACACAAAATTCGCAGAAGGGCAGAATATTTTGCACGTTTATTTGAGCAAAAGGGAGAATATTTTGCACCAAGTGTTTTATGCCACAATGGTTAGAAGAATGTTCTGTTTTAGAAGATAAAAATGTTTTGCGGGCAGCGCATGACTATTCCTATGTAATGAAATAACTTTACTTTTTTCACAGAGAGATAATGATGTATAATATCCACAGTACACTGTTTTTGAGCGCTGTATTGTACATTAGAATTTGGCGCTTTTAGCGACTTTCGAGTAGGCCTGATAGTCTGGGATGAAAGATAAAAAGAAAACCTAAATGCGATTAAGAGCACACAGAGAAAAATCGAACATCAGGATGAGAGTACACAGAGTATGTACAGTATGTGCTAAACAAATAAACGAATAATTACACATGTATTTATTGTATAAATGATTTTTCTTTCAGTACATATTTCCTTGAGGGCAGAAATGGGGGCAGATCTTAGAAAAGAAGAAAATATTCACGCAAATATTTGAGCTAAATTGTATAGTGCACTATATACGAAGATTATTCTGTGTGATATCCAAGTTTGATCGCATTCGAGCTGTTCTTGGTCCACATTAGATCGGATAATGGGGCCTCTACTGTGTTTCTGCTGATGAATTTCATGCCCCATAAGTGTGATTGCGATTAAAATTTTTGTACCTGGACGATTAAAGATTCATTTATTTGATGTTAAAAATGTGGCATGTTACATCATGCATATGAATTCAAGAGGTTATGTTACATTTTGCACAAAACCTTCTTTGTACTTGTTACACTTTGCATCAAACTTCAAAATTTGATTTTGGCAGACCATACAAGTTCTGTTTTATAACAATAAAACTAAACAAGGAATTTATGGAAAAACGCTTCTACATGGTGGTAAATGGCATGAACAATACTACATTTTTGATGGAATAGTATTTTTACTCTCTTTTGCACACTTGTTTTGCACTGTCATAAGAATTTTTGGAGAAAATTGAATTGACATGTCGAATACCAGACATATTTAGTTTGAAAAAAGAATTCAAAATATGTTACACTCTTATTTTTTACTTTGTCATTCTATATTACAAAAAAGTTTATGTTTTCCCAAAAATATTTGAGTTCAAGATTTTGATGAAAATATGCATTTTAAAATGCTGCAAGATCATCAAAACTACAAGAAAATAAAACATAACCTTGAAAAGCGAATATTTTAATGAAAGATGTCAAGATTTTGAATTATCCAATTGATGCACCTCTAAAAGCACTGTAAAAAAGTTTTAAACTTTGCATAGCTCTTTATATATGGATAGCCTAAGAAACGACCAAGTTTGAAAGCAATCAGACAACGATCAGGGCAAAAATGAGACTTTTCCCGCATTGATTTTATATGGAACGACTCAGAAGTAAAAACACACACACGAAAAAAAAATTTCGCTTCCATCACGCCACCTATTTATTCTTTCCTCGAAAAAGTCATAAGCTACAGATATTACTGTGATATGAATAAAAGTATCTGCAAATGGCTTGAAAATTCAAATAGCGTAGAAAATAACCGAAGCAGCATTACCAAAACCAGCCTGATGAGAAAAATATTCAAAAATTTATTCACAGACGTTCCTGAGTTATCTCCGGACTCATCACAAATGGAGTTAGTACACAATGAATTTGAACGAAGGAAAAGCAAAATTGTAAATTTGTCATTTGCTTGCCCCTCCATTTAATATTATTATTAGAAGGAATACTTAATTAGTACACATAAAGAAGAACTGCAAAATTTCTTTTGGTATTTGCGTTGAAAAATAGGAAAATTATAAAGTCCTAACATCATTCTTCAATTTCTTCCTGTACAATACTCTTGTAGAGTTCAGTGTTAGTAATAACATACGGCCAAAATACGACCAGGGTGGCCACGCAAGCTGAAGGCCTTATGTGCCACTAGGCACGATGAGTTATGATGATGACGATGATGAACATTATTCTTCACGAGCTCGACAGAATAGTGTGTACCCTGGTCTAAAAAATAGGAAAATTATAAAGTCCTGCTCCATCCCAGATCAACAGATTAACCACCTAAAGGTATCAACCCGAAGGTTTACAGTATTTACCAGTGGCGGCTCGCGTATAGGCACTGTGGCACTGTGGCACTGTGTGGCGTATAGGCACTGTGGAGCGACAGTGCTCTGTCTTCCTCGCAGCCTCGCATGCAGCTTGCTATGTGCGCATGCGCACAACAGTCAAACACCACGCTTCACAGTTCCAGCCGGGTGGTGTTTGACTGTTATGCGCATGCGCACATAGGAAGCTGCACGCGAGGCTGCGAGGGAGCGAGAGTACTGTCGCTCCCGCAGTGCCTATACGCGAGCCGCCACTGGTATTTACAGTCAATGGTGGAGGAATATTCGTTAAAAACCAGAAAATAAAACATAATGCCAGCAATAGTTCTCGGCTTTCTAGTGTCGAATTTCCTATCACAGCACAGACAAAACTGAACTGTGAAAAAACAAAAACAAAAACAAAAAAACCTGCTACTTCGACTATGGCGAGTTTTCTACGAAGGCAGTTGAGTTCTTGGCTAGGAATGTTACGGAACGATACCGTGGGGTTGTCCCTTCTTACTCGTTTTTCTAATGCGCATAGTGTCAATGTAAAGTGTGTTAGTGTTTGTAATTAAATGTGTTTTTATATCTCCAAAGTTGTTTAAGCATCAGTTAATCAATTAGTTACAAAGCTAGGCAATCAAGATACCAAATGCCAATATTTCGCAGTGCCCTATTAATCCGACAAGAAATTACCCTATCAACTCGCTGGGTAAAATCTGACGGACACCAGCTGAAGTTGTAGGTAAGTTTTATTTACCTTGCTACATTTATTTGTGAGGTCGGTGTACGACACCTAGTGTTCAGAGTATTATAAAGTCTATCAACGCAGTCAGCTTATCGTAACTTTGGCCTTCTTCTAGGCCGCTTTCCTGTTGGCTTGGGCAGACATATTCTTTTTGTGATGCTTTCATCGGGCATTCGGCCAGTTCATTTCATTCTTTGTACTTTTACGAACTCTACTACTACAAGCTCAACACTTATTTGTGTGAAAATAGTCAAAAATTGTGCAAAAACATAAAATAACTAAGGAATTAATTCAATTTTTTTTAAATCTCACGAGACGCAACATCTCAGGTCCAGAAATACCTGTGTACCAAATTTCATGGCCGTACGACGCTTAGATTTTCCGCTACAGACGACACAAGCAGACATACAGACATATTCGTTTATTATTATAGATGGCTTATTAAAAAGCGAAATACATTATTTATAATATGTTAAAATGCACCTTAAAATGTTGTCCGGTTTTTGATTCTACATCCCAAGCTGTGCCGCTTGCCCTGCAACTTACAGCACCTATTTGCCCAGCCGGCCCGTATTTGATCGAGAAAAAAAAATCATAAATTAAATATGATTATTATTAATGAATAAGCGAACACTTCATAAGCGCTTCCGAAACGAATTTATGCTATTGTGCTAAAGTTACACTATAGACACTGTAAGATATTCTACATTTTGTTTTCGGATACTATATTTCTTGATAGATTCAATGATATTCATAGAAATATGATGTCCTCATTTTATTTTGTATCAAATAAGATTATTGATTATCAACGAGATGGGAGAAAATTAAGTTCCTATTTGCGATATTTTTACTAACAATATCAACATTTTTATGCGGTGAAAGCCAATCAACACACATTAAATTTTTAATATCGTTTTACATTTACAATGCAGACGACCCCTTCTCTGTTTTGCTTGTAACAGAAAGACTTGGGAAACAATTCGTTTATTTTCACTCAAGTCTCAAATACAAAAAAGTTAATGTCATCTTTCTACCTTTTCATCCCCCCCCCCGAAGCTGGCATGAGTTGTGCCGGTAAATGAAATAAAAACTATCTGCTAAAAACGCTAAAAAGAGAAAGTAGAAAATAAAAAAAATATCACATTATTACCAACATAAGTTTGCTTAATGTTTGCTTAATGGTCGCAGTATTCATTTATTTATTGTGGACATTTCGTGAGTTGTAAATATAATTACAATACGGATCGGTGAAGAATTGCGCCATTTTGCGAAAATGAAACTGGTAGAATGACAGCAGCACTTCCGTTGATTTCTTTGGAACGTTTTAAAGTGCAAGGAGATAAATAGAATTACTTGTGACTTGGAAATATGGAATTACAACTTTGATTGCGGTTTGTTTATCGTTTTCGAGTAAAAAAGCAGAAAGTTTGAAATAATGGGCAGCCATAATAGTTTATAAAAGATCTACGATACGTTCCTAATACGGCTTAGATTTTTTTTTCGTCTTTTGTGTGTTAAAATCCGTTCTTACCTCCATTCTTACTCAGTAAGTCAATGTGATTTATCTACAGTATTTTAAGCTCATCTTTTTAATATTATAAATAAACTTTTTTAGAGTTATGAATAAGTTTATTAATTATGTATATGACTACATATATTCGGGGAAAGTTATTACCTAAAGTTACACCTTTAAGGAAAATTTAGATGTTCTTTAGAACTGACAACAATTTTCTAAGCGCATCAATTATTGAGATAATTAGCAAGTTCGCTGTAAGACCCACACGAAATAGTGATAATTTAAACAATTTGTAATATTCTTAAGCAATTTTAGAAATAAAAAATCTTACATACTTTGCATATGCTTGTTTTTGGAACTTTGGTTTTGGAATCAGCATTTACGGTGATTTCTTTAAAACATTCAAGAATATGGATGAGCGTTTAAGAACGTTCCAAGAATAGAATTGGTTGGATGTTTGAGACTGCTGCATTCATCGTATGTTCATACTTTTAGAGTTGGAGGAAATAAAACAAGAAAGATCAATCATGCATAAAACATTGATTAAGAAACACTTTCCAACTTCAATGTAATTTTATATAAACATCTTTAAAATGCGATACATTGCTCGGTAATAATTTTAAAATTATCACAATACTACATTAATTTATTATATTTGAAAACTTTACACTTAATTGAAAAAAATGAACTTCATTCAAATGACGGCATTGAAATATAAATTGTCTGATTTAAACATCTCTAAAATGTGATATATTCTTCGGTAATATTTTTAAATTATCATAAAACTACAATTATTCACTATGTTTGAAAATTTCATGGAAAACAAATGAACTTTATTCAAATGAGGTTATCGAAATATAAATCGACTGGCTCCCTCTATAAAAACAGCATTTCATTCATAAACATTTTTCCATCTTTTCACTCATCACAATACTATAATAATTTATTTTATTTAAATACTTAAAACCATGGAGGAACAAGAAATTAAACTCTATGCTTAAAATTTCATAGAAAAAATCGTCTACTTCTCTGTGTAAAATTAATGAATGTTTCATTCATATCAGCTATATTGCAGACTCCATAAGCTAAATAATTTTGCGTTAAAGAAATGCAGCAATTCTTATGCAACTCATTCTACATATTTTGCTGTTTACAATCACTATAAGTGAAAATTAGGCTTCGTTGTAGAAATAATCAAAGTTTGATGATCATTTAAACTCAAATATATTGTGATTGCGTTGTTTCACTATGTAGATGTACAGAATTTAAGCGAAAATAAAGTAGATTTAGGACGGATACAACACTAAAAATGAATTAAAAAGAACTTTAAAAATCATGATTTTGACACAAGACGCATTCCATATTTTATTTTGAAGTGGGTCACGTGATCTCTTCATATAAAGGGTGTGATTTTATTATTTTAATTTTTATTTAAAAAGTTACTGAATATATTTTGCTGATTTTTTTTATATATTTTATGGGATAATTTGAATATTTCATAACACTTTCGAAGCAATTTGTGAATTTTAAATTCGCTTAAGAAATGTTTGAAAACTTAGGTCTCATAGGGTTCAATATATTTCATTTTTTTCAACCCGGGTGCAATTCAAAACTAATTGGGTGATATTATTCATTTATATTCTCATGGGTTCCACAGACCGTCTGAACAACATACTAAAATTTTATTTTAATAAAGTCATTTTTACGGCAGTTATCGTGCTAACGTAGACAGACAGAGTGAACAAAGTCATAAACACCTTTCAACTGTGTCGGAAAGTGTTTAAAACGGTTTTATTAAGTGTTTTTTTATTAAGTGTTGTAAAGTGTTAATACATTGATGTAGGAAATAAAATAAATTATTAACTGGAGGAATTTGTTTAGACATTTGCTGTATTATTATATCTTGGATTAAAAATTATTATTTTACTTCATTTTTAACACTTTACAACACAGTTGAAAAGTGTTTATGACTTTGTTCATTCTGTCTGTCTGTCTGTCCGTTAACACGATAACTGCAGTAAAAATGACTTTATTAAAATGAAATTTTAGTATGTTGTTCAGCCGGTCTATGGGACCTATGGGAATATAAATGAATAATATCCCCTAATTAGTTTTGGATTGAACCCGGTTTGAAAACATAAAATACATTGAACCCAATGGGACCTAATTCTTCAAACATTTTTTAAGCAAATATAAAATTCACAAAATGCTTCGAAAGTTTTAGGAAATATTCAAATTATCCCATAAAATATATATAAAAAAAAGTTCAACAAAATATATTCCGTAGTTTTTTAAATAAAAATTGAAATAATAAATACACCCTTCATATGAAGAGATCACGTGACCATTATATGAAGCTATCACGTGACCATTATATGAAGCGATCACGTGACCCACTTCAAAATAAAATCTGGCATCCATCTTTTGTCAAAATCGTGATTTTTGAAGTTCTTTTTAATTCATATTTAGTGTTGTATCCGTCCTAAAACCGCTTTTTTTTTTGCATCTACATAATGAAACAACGCAATTACAATATATTTGAGTTTAAATAATCATCAAACTTTGATTATTTCTACAGCGAAGCCTAATTTTCCGTTATGGACGATGTAAACACTAAAAGATGTAGAATGAGTAGTATAAGAATTGCTGCATTTCTTTAATACAAAATTATTTAGATCATGGAGTCTGCAATATAGCTGATATGAATGAAACATTCATTAATTTTACAAAGAGAAGCAGGCGATTTTTTCGGTGAAGTCTTAAGCATAGATTTAAATTACTTAAATCTCCATGGTTTTAAGTTTTTAAATAAAATAAATTATTATAGTATTGTGATGAATGAAATAAATGGGAAAAAGTTTATAAATGAAATGCTGCTGTTATACAGAGAGCCAGGCGATGTATATTTCGATGACGTCCTTTGAATAAAGTTCATTTGTTTTCGATGAAGTTTTCAAATATAATAAATTAATATAGTATTGTGATAATTTTAAAAATATTACCGAGGAATGTATCGCATTTTAGAGATATTTAAACCACGCAATTTATATATTTCAATGCCGTCATTTGAATAAAGTTCATTTTTTTCGATGAAGTTTTAAATTTTCAAATATAATAAATTAATGTATTATTGTGATAATCTTAAAAATATTACCGAGGAATGTATCGCATTTTAGAGATGTTTAAATAAAATTGCATTTCAGTTGGAATGTGTTTGATAATCAATGTTTCATGCATGATTGATTTTTTTTTTAATTTCGTTTACCGAGGGGATTTTTTGTGCAGTTATGAGGTGGAATATCCAGCTATTGAATTTTTGATACATCTCTAAATTAAGCTCTGTTCGATTAACATCTGAGAGACAAATATCGATTGTAGTTAACCATGCTAAAATGCAGCCTTCAGCACTAGCTGTATCTTTCCTAACGAAATAATTCCAAATTATCAATCGTATGTAATGACAAGAGATGAGTTTTATACATGTTTTCATCATGTTAATGTTTATAAGTAGACAAACAGTTTTCTATATTCATAAACGGTTCATTTCTTTCGATGAATATAGAAATATGAATTTCACATATTTACAAACATCTTATTTGTTTTTGCGAAGTCCTTCCAGGTAGCAAATATTACGATAAGAGAGAAAGGAAATATATTCTCTAAAGATATTTACAAAAAGAAAGAAACAAAGTAACGCTTTATTTACCATCACCAGTTTACCTAATAGCCATGATATTCATAAATTTCTTATTATCCTTTTAGAATGTTGCAAATGCACGGCCCGATACAGAATCCCGCCATTTTGCGTATTTAATGCCGAATGGGCGAAACTGAAAGAATGAATGGTAGTAGCATTTCCTTTAAATCGTCTTTTAGAAAGTTCTAAAACGCGCTGTGATCAACTGACTTATAGTTTGGATATCTGAAATTGCTTATTTACAATTTGTATATGGTTTCCGGAAAAAAATGCTTGTATGAAGAATTATGCAAATATAGTCGTTAGATTTAAGGGGAAAAAATTATGTTAATTCGATTTATTTTATTTTCACATTTTTCAGAATTTCCCCCCCCCTCCCCCCACAAAACCATGGTATTGGTGAGAAATTCGCCATCTATGTTTTTGCCAAAAATTACCAGTGAAATATAAATTCATTGGAATTAGCTATAGATACAGAGCTTAGATGATGACTGATGGGAATTCAGCATCAGGTTATGGTGGAGGTAGAGAATTCACTAAGAATTTCTAATTCATGCATGCTATTGTGTTTTTTCGAGTATTGAAACACAGAATAAGATTGTATTATGGGGATATGTTTTACGACTTATTTCAATTGTGTCATTCTGGAATATAATGATTAAATTTGAGATTTTTCGTAAGTTAGTTAAAGAAAGTAGCCTAGAATAATTTTTTAAACATATGAATTAACATATGTAACTAATTTTATAGATAAGACTGATAACATTATACTTATAATAATAAAAGCGTTTGATAAAACCTAAATTTCTAGGCTAATCTCCAAGTTGGTGTGACTTGGTATTTGGGCACAACGTTTAGCCATCATCTCACTAATATGTTGATAGTATCTCACTGATCGTTGACCAACTTCTTGACCAACAGGGCGGGGGTTCCCTAATGAGGATATCTCAGTCCCCTCCTCTTTAATGTTTTCATAAATGACATGCCGAAGATACCACAAGTAAAGCTTGTTTGCAGATGACATAGTGTTGATTGGTCGTAGTTGTGTACCACACAATTCTACTAACACCTTACAAAGTTACATAAATCATATCCATGAGCACTGACTCGCGGCTTGGAGAATCTAGATTAACGTCTCCACGACTGCAGTGAGCATTTTTAAACCCAACTACCGAGAACTTAATCATAACTTTATTAAAATTTTTTAACGAATGTATCTCCTTTTGCCACTCTGTGAAATATTTGGGAGTCACTTTGGACGTCTATATGACTTTCACAGAGCATATTTTATTACCAAGATTGCTGCTACTAAAAAATCCTATGCCGCCCTCCTCGGTAGAAAATCCCCTCTTTTCATCCTCAACAAACTTATTGTTTACAACCAAATTATTGCACCGGCGTTTTTGTATGCCTGCTCTGCCTGGGGTTCGGCTGCAAATAACCAAATTGAGAAAATGCAAGTCTTTCAAAACAAAGTTTTACGCTTCATTGTAAATACTCCTCGATATGTTCAAAACGAAGTCATACATCAAAACCTCAAGTCTGTTGCATTGACGATTTTGATTGAAGATTCGGCGATTCACTCCAAGTAGACATTGTTTAAGACACGTGATTCAAAGCTACGATAATACTTCGTTTTCTTACCTTAGAAAGCGTCATCCGATACATCTCTTAATTGGCCCGCTTGCAGCATCTGGGAAAAGCGTGATTCACGACTGCCCAACCAAGATTTCGATTTAGAATTCGATCTGAATGACGATGATAGATGGCGTTGCTGCCTCACTTTGGTAAAGGAAGCAATACCAGCACAGGGTTGGGTGGGGGGTGGGGTCATCATCGGACATGACTAAATTATTTTTACCTCATTTTGAGCTTATGGCTATATGGGAATAAATAACGAGCGTATTTTGTTCTTTCTCAAGAGGGACCACATTTTTTCAACGACGTCACTAAATTTCCTCGGACGCCACTTTATCTTGTGTGCACAGCACAATTTAAAATCTTTGCGCAAGTAGTTTACGCCTGGATGTTGCCGCTTCAAAATTAACAAACTATTTTTAACTGTAATAATGCGTGTGTTTTGGCAACTCCTCTTAAAATTTACTCTGGATCCTGAACGAATCTAATTCCCATTACGTCAAGCTGACAACTTTTCATTGGTTGTTGGGCTGAGGAAGCAACCTTATATTAAAGAACCTTTGTGCCAGTATGCCATTCGATCTCCGACCACTGAAATTGCATGATCGCTACTTTTAGCTCGCTTTTTGACGTCAGCTCACTTTCAATCCACGATGTATGCATTCCTATTTAATTAGTTTAATTTAAATACTGTAATTTTAACTTGACTTCCTGGGTCTTAGCTTTGACCTGAGTGTTAGCTTTTCCTTCATCCCGCCTCCTTTTTCACCTCTTCTAGCAGTCAGCCACTCCAAGACAAGATACACCATATTCCTATTTTCTAATCCATGCCCAGCACCCTGCATTAGAGTGCTCAAGTTTATCTACGCATAATCTATAAATACAACATATGGACATAGTCTATTTTCGATGTGGGGATAAGTGCTGATAGCACAGATGCCCCGTAAATGATCGTCTTGCCTTGGCTATAATATAAGAACTTTTCCATACTTTGAGCAAAAAATTCTTCAATAACAAAAATATTTACAATGTTGTTAGAATTTGCATATTTTGAAATCAAGAGGAAGGCCGGGTACTTCGGCTAGTATTTAATAATAAAAAGTAAGACTTTGTATTTCTTCTTTTCTTCGTATTGGATAATTATATTCAGACGATCTTCTTTGTCTTTCAATAGAACGAAAAATCGGTCCATTTTTTCTTGCGATCAATATAGAATAAAAAGTTAATGTAATCTTTCTACCCTCACATTTCATTTTTTTTTTTTTTTGTCATTCGCCGAGACCATTATGTAAACGATAAAGAAAATATCTGCCAAAAGATATGAAAAATAAAAGAAGCAAAAAGTTGACACATTATAACCAAAACAGGTTTACCTAATGGCTAAAGCATTTATAAATTTACTGTCGTCTTTTCGAAAGTTGTAAATGTAATTCCAGTGCAGCTCGGTACATATGAGTTGCCATTTTGCGAATTTGAAACTGGATGAAAGAAAAGTCTCGGAATGGCAGCAGCATTTTCGTTGATTTGTTTAGAACATTCTAAAACGCTCGGTGTTAAATCGAATGACTTATGACTGGGATATATGAATTGCTACTTCGATTGCGGATCGTATATATTTCTCGAAGATCAAAATTGCGAGTTTGAAGTAATGTGCAGACATCATCGGTTGGTTACAGAAGTAAAACGAGTTTCTTTCTGAGTGAATTTCTTAGTTTGCTGAAATCATTTCTTACCAAACAAAATTTATATCAAAGAACCATTGATTTAGTTTCAATAAATTAATAGATTTTCAACACATGTCTTTGCCAGTGATTAAGATTTGATAATAATAATAAATAAGCCTGTCTGAATATTCTGCGAACATATTTTTACAATCAATGGTGTATTTTATGTTGATCAACCCTTTACTCAACACACTGGTAAATATATAATTATGTTTACTCAATTTAACAATAGTAACAACTCAAAAGTTAGAATATTTGAGTTGTTACTTTTGAAGCAAGTATGGGTGCTTATAGAACTTTTCTCAGGAGGGGATAAACCTAGAGATCCTCTACTACAGGCTAACTTATCAAGCATATTGAAGCCCATAGGGTTCCGTACTACAGTTACAGAAATTATAAAATAAGTGTTTAAAATAAATATTTTATATAAAAAAGGAAGTTTCAATTAGAATATTGTAGAACTTAGCTCGCACAAGTATGCTCCAGTACCGGGTATACAATTATTTATTAGCCATTGTTTTCTTCTTTCTTCGTTTCCAGGAAAGCGAAATTGCCCAAAACCCTTTCTAGAATGATTAGAGAAGTTCGCTGCAGAACAACCAACCATAATTATTTCAAGTATACTTCCTAAAGTGAAAATAAAGCTAATGCTAAGGGATTGCGCTTCCAGCTAGGGTGGGCTTCAATATGCTTGATGAGTCAGCTCGTATATAGAGGATCCTTAGACAAACCTAAGGCTCCTCTATATACGAGCTGACTCATCAAGCATATTGAAGCCCACCGTAGCTGGAAGCGCAGTCCATTAGCATTAACTCTATTCGTATTTTAACTTTAAGAAGTATAATTGAAATAATTATGGGTGGTTGTTCTGCACCGAACTGCTAATCGTTCTAGAAAGGGTTTTAGGCTATTTCGCTTTCCTCGAAATGAAGAAAGAAGAAAACAATGGCTAATAAACAATTGAATACCTGGTAATGGAGAATACTTGTGCGAGCTAAATTCTACAATATTCTAATTGAAACTTCTTTTTTCATATAAAGTATTTATTTTAAACACTTATTTTACAGTTTCTGTAACTTTAGTATGGAACCCTATGGGCTTCAAAATGTTTGATAAGTCAGCCTGTAGTAGAGGAGCTCTAGACAAACCACTGACGTCAGTAGGGCAAAATCAAGAATAAGATGTACAACATCGACTAGTTTGATGCTCACCCTTGTCAACTTGAACGCTCAGAGGAGGGCAAATGCCCCCTCTTGTCATACCCCATTGGCGCCCATGAAATCAATGTGTCAAATATTCAAAAATAGGGAATACTTTTGACAAGTTTTAAAAACGCTGTTATATATATTATTCCGGAAAGATATTCATCTTTGACAGAATGAACATATTGTACCAAATTCTTACCTAATACATAGATCTTACAATTTTCAATTTATATTACAAATAAGCGGATAAGCGGATTACGATATCTAGAGCATTTTTTATCAGATTGCATGCAGACAGTCCCAATTTTGCACGCACTGGAAAAACTAAAAGAATGATCATTTTTATCGATCAATACAGGAGGAAAAAGTTAATGTCATCTTTCTACTTTCGCATTTTTTTTTCTGAAGCGGGCATAAGCTGCGACTATTGCGATAAGTAAAGGAAGGAAATATCTTTAAAAAAAAAAGAAGGACATCACAGGTTTACCTAATGTTCGTGGCACTTATAAATTTATAGTCTTCTTTTACCAAGTTGTAAATGTAATTACATTTTGGCCAAGTGCAGAATTGCGCCATTTCGATTATTTAATGCTGAATGAATGAATGCGGCGAAATGGCTGCATATTTTCCATCAATTTATTTAGAAGGTTCTAAAATGTAGAGTTAAATCAAATAACTTATGACTTAGATATTTGAAATTATCACTTTGATTGCGACTCGAAATTTTTATCACAGTAATAAAATTGCGGGTTTGAAGTAATTTGTAAATCTAATTGATTCTTAAAGACGTCAAATAATGGCATTCGAAAGACTGCAAAATCATGTTCATTTTTCTTGAAGGAGACGACAATGAAGGAGAAAAGTGGATGACATTTTCATATGTTCACAAATTTTTTCTGAAGCCAGCATAAAGTGACACCACAACGTTAAGTAAAGAACTAAATAACTAAAATGGAAAGGCATCACATTATTACCGTCACATGTTTGCCTAATGGCCGTGGCATTCATAAATTAAAAATCGTATTTTACTAACTGTCCAGTTTGGCTCAGTGCAGAATTGCGCCATTTCGATTATTTAATGTGAATGAATGGAAAGTAGTAAAATGGCAACAGCATTTCTGCTAATTTATTTAGAAGGTTCTAAAATGCTCTGCGCTAAATTAAATAACTTACCATGTGAATACTTGAAATCACTACATGTGATCGCATTTTCAAATGTTTTCAGAGGAATAAAACTGCAGATTTAAAGTCATTTACAAACCTAATTTATACGGAAAGATCTCCTATTAACAGCACTGGAAAGACTGTAAAGAATGTTCATTTCTTAAGATCAATAGAGAAAAAAAAGTTAATGCCAATTTTTATTTTCACAGTGTTTTTTTATTCTGAAGCTAGCATAAGCTGCGACCCTAACGACAACTAAGAAAGAAAATATCTTTAAAAAAAGCACCACATTATTACCGTCATAAGTTTACCTAATAGTCGCAGCATTCATAAATTTAGAGTCGTCTTTTACCAAGTTGTAAATGTTATTCCAGTTTACTTCAATGCAGAATAGCCCCCACTTCGATTATTTAATGCCGACTGAATGGAAAGTAGTGAAATGGCAACAGCATTTCCTCTAATTTATTTAGAACGTTCTAAAATGTGCAGCGTTAAAGAGAATAACTCATGGTGTGGATATTTCAAATAAATACTTTGCTCGCGGTTTACACATTTTTCGGGAGAATAAAATTGCAGGAGTAAAGTCATTTACAAACCCAATTTATGCTGAAAGGTCCCTATTAACAGAATTGGAAACACTGAAAGAATGCCAATACTTATGATCAATAGAGGAGAAAAAGTTCATGATACCTTTACATTTTTGTATTTTCTTTTAATTCTGAAGTGAAATATGTTGCGATAATAAAAAGTAAATAAATAACAAGAAAGATCAATCATGCTTAAAGCATTGATTATGAAACACTTTCCAACTTCAATGCAATTTTATTTAAACAAGTCTAAAATGCAATACATTCCTCGGTAATATTTTAAAACTTATCACAATACTACATTAATTTATTATATTTGAAAACTTAACCTTCATTGAAAAAAATGAACTTCATTGACATGACGGCATTGAAATATAAATTGCCTGGTTTAAACATCTCTAAATGCGATACATTCCTCGGTAATATTTTTAACACTGTCATAATACTACGATAATTTATTATATTTAAAAACTTCATCGAAAACAACCGAAATTCATTCAAATGACGTCATAGAAAAAATAGCACGCCTGGATCTCTCTATAAAAACAGCATTTTATTCATAACTTTTTGCCATTCCTTTCATTCATCACAATACTATAATAATTTATTTTATTTAAAAATTAAGACCATGGAGCTATAAGTAATTAAACTCTATGCTTAAAACTTCATCGAAAAAAATCGTCCTTCTCTTTGTAAAATCAATGAATATTTCATTCATATCAGCTATGCAGACTCCATGGGCTTAATTTTGTGTTAAAGAAATACAGCAATTCTAATACAACTCATTCTACATATTTTGCTGTTTACATTTTACATAAGTGAAAAATAGGCTTCGTTGTAGAAATAATCAAATTTGGATGATCATTTAAACTCAAATATATTGTCATTGCGTTGTTTCAGTATGTAGATGCACAGAATTTAAGCAAAAATAAAGTAGTTTTAGGACGGATACAACACTCTATATGAATTAAAAAGAACTTAAAAAAATCACGATTTTGAAACAAGATGGATGCCATATATAATTTTGAAGTGGGTCACGTGATCGTTTCATATCGTGGTCACGTGATCGTTTCATATCATGGTCACGTGATCGTTTCATATAAGAGGTGTAATTATTATTTTAATTTTTATTTAAAAACTACTGAATATATTTCACTGAATTTTTCTTTTATATTTTATGGAACAATTTGAATATTACCTAAAATTCTTGAAGCAATTTGTGAATTGGCGCAATTGAATTGGCGCATTGAAATGGCGCAATTCTGCACTGAGACAAACTGGAGTTATTGCATGTACAACTTGGTAAAAGACGACTGTAAATTTATGAATGCCATGACCCCCGTTAGGTACAGCTGTAATGGTAATTTTTTTAATCGATTTATTATTTTTAACACTTTACAACAAAGTTGAAAAGTGTTTATGACTTTGTTCATTCTGTCTGTCTGTCTGTTCGTTAGCACGATAACTGCCGTAAAAATGACTCAATCAAAATGAAATTTTAGTATGTTGTTCAGACGGTCTGTAGGACCTATGGGAATATAAATGAATAATATCACCCAATTAGTTTTGGATTGAACTCGGGTTGAAAAAATGAAATACATTGAGCCTTATGGGACCTAATTTTTTAAACATTTTTTAAGCGGATTTAAAATTCTCAAATTGCTTCGAAAATTTTAGGTAATATTCAAATTGTTCCGTAAAATATATAAAAAAAATTCAGCGAAATAAATTCAGTAGTTTTTTAAATAAAAATTAAAATAATAATTTCACCTCTTATATAAAGCAATCATGTGACCATGATATGAAAAGATGACATGACCCACTTCAAAATGATATATGGCATCCATCTTGTCTCAAAATCGTGATTTTTTAAGTTCTTTTTAATTCATATTGAGTGTTGTATCCGTCCTAAAACCACTTTATTTTTGCTTAAATTCTGTGCATCTACATACTGAAACAACGCAATTACAACATATTCGAGTTTAAATGATCATCCAAATTTGATTATTTCTACAACGAAGCCTATTTTTCACTTATATAAAATGTAAACAACAAAATATGTAGAATGAGTTGTATTAGAATTGCTGTATTTCTGTAACACAAAATTATTTAGCCCATGGAGTCTGCATAGCTGATGTGAATGAAATATTCATTGATTTTACAAAGAGAAGGACGATTTGTTTCGATGAAGTTTTAAGCACAGAGTTTAATTACTTGTACAGAGTTTAATTACTTGTAGCTCCATGATCTTAATTTTTAAATAAAAGAAATTATTATAGTATTGTGATGAATGAAATGAATGTGAAAATGTTATGAATGAAATGTTGTTTTTATAGAGAGATCCAGGCGTGTTATTTTTTCTATGACGTCATTTGAATGAATTTCAGTTGTTTTCGATGAAGTTTTCAAATATAATAAATTATCGTAGTATTATGATAGTTTTAAAAATATTACCGAGGAATGTATTGCATTTTAGACTTGTTTAAATAAAATTGCATTGAAGTTGGAAAGTGTTTCATAATCAATGCTTTAAGCGTGATTGATATTTCTTGTTATTTTTTGTCGAATTCCTGTTTATAGCTTCTCCTATTCTCCGCTGAAGGGGCTATAATCAATTTTATTCGATCGGACATAGTATCTTTATTATAGATAGAACTAACATGCACACATAGGACCTTTTATTCCGAAGTTATTTGGGTATTGTTGAGACCTAGACTGTCCGACCTACCAGAAAGGTGTAAGGTAACTGTTTGGACGGTCGGGAAGTGCCACCCAATTTAGACTGGAACCCAGTGGGGGAGGCATCCACAGGGACCGTACCCTTCTTTCTATACCACCAACCTCTCGGAAGGATTTACAGACCCACATGTTTACTCCGCGTGATCAAGGCGGCAGTTTTGGCAGTGGCTGGAATCGAACCCGGGCCTACCGAGTGCAATTCCCGCGTGCTAACCACTGGGATACCGCGCCCTGAAGTTATTTGGGTATGTAAAGATTTCTCTAGGAATCCTATATATTTAAAAATATAAAAAATAACAACATATGGAACATTTTCAATATGTATGCAAAACTTGTTCTATTATACTAGCATTTTAGGGTTTGTGCTTATGTTTGTGTCCCGAGCTGTAGAATTGATATAAAACTTTACGTTTTACATATTAATAGCGAAGTAATTGACCTTTCCATTTCAAATAATTCTTCTAAACGACCCCTTTCAACGAAGTTTAGACGTAATTTTATTTTTAACCAGATGCGCATACAAAAAATTGCCTCCCCGCATGCAAAATTGTGCTTTTCATGCAGTCATAAGTCTTAATCATTGCAAAGCAGAAAAATACACACACACACACCATACAAAAGACACAAAAACTTAAATAAGCTAAAAAGTTATCCCACTAATTCGACGACAGCCCGGACTAACTGCGGAAATATTCATGAAATTTTGGCATCGTTTACAAAATTGCGCATGTAATTCCGATTTAGCTCGAACTAATGATGTTTTGGGGGGGGGGGGGGGGGGGCGCACATTTCAGAGTTGAGTGGAATTTCTGGATTCATAAACTAGGGAATATTTTTCCGGAGTTTATTTGTTTATGTTTAGACAGTTATTTGGGACAAATAGAGAAAAGATTATGAAACTGTTGTTAAGTCAAATTAAGTATAACCGAAAATTAATGTACGGCTTAGGAAAATTTATGACGTTATACGCTTGTTTTTCTTTATGTTTCTTTTCTACTTTTTCTTTCTTTTTGTGTGATGCTAACTTGGAACAGAGAATGCAGATGAATGCGGAAATGCAGAATTTGCACATGAATGCAGAATGGATGATAGCGGAATAAAATTCTAAAGAATGTGGAAAAATTGAGATAAATTATGTTAATGCAATTCAATGTTTGAATGTCACTTCAATTTTGTACAAAATTTAAAATACTTTGTACTTAAAAAAAATTGAAAATGTAAATTTAAAAATATTTTCTCTCTATATGAAAAAATTATAAATCGGTATTTTTCAGGTATACTCTCATTGGTTACCTCATAATGGTTTAATTCACAAAGTTTTAAAAATGGATTTTCTAGGAGTAACTAAAATTGTTGTGACTATTGTTTTTCTTTTTTTTTTACAAATGGCCAGGCACTTGATACATTCATCATTCGCCTATACACCGGTCAGAAACGTGGACCATTTAGCCGTCACATGACGTTGCCCCGGCGCACTAGTTGGGCCGGAACACACTGCGTCCAACGACACAACATCCATGCCCGCAGTTGGGACTCGAACCAACAACTCGGCAGCCGAACGATCGCTAGGAAACGCTTGCCTTGACTGTTCGACCACCGCGTCGGCGTTGTGACTATTGTAACCCCTAACCATATGTAATAAAGATGAAATTAAATTTTCACTATTCTTTAAATGAATCAATTTAGAAGAACAAACATTTATATTGTTCAAATCAAGATATATTAATTATGAGTGAAAATTACGAAGTATTTGGCGGATATGTCATATTTTAGGGTACTTTTAAAGGGATTCAGGACTGAACATTTTTTAAAATTAGAATATTATTTTTATGAAAATCTTTTTCAAATAGTGTAGAAATCGCATTACATAAATGTCACGTAAAACCGTTAATGAAAAATCTCAGAAATCCAACTTTAAAAACTGTTCTGATAACAGAACTTTAAAACCTTGTTTTCACAAAAAGATAATTTTTAAAAAAATTCCAAATTTTGAACCATTTTGTATCTAAACATTTCGTGTTCAAAGATGGATAGATAAAATATTACGATATATATCATGAATTTTTATATATTTGAAATTCAGTAGAAATTAAATGCAAAAACTGTTTGCAATTTAAACTACTTAAAAGTAAATAAGGAAGATCAATCATGCATAAAGCATTGACTATGAAACACTTTCCAACTTCAATGCAATTTTATTTAAACATCTCTAAAATGCGATACATTCCTCGGTAATATTTTTTTAAATTATCACAATACTACATTAATTTATTATATTTGAAAACTTTATTGAAAACAAATGAAATTTATTCAAATGACGTCATCGAAATATAACACGCCTGGCTCTCTCTATAAAAGCAGCATTTCATTCACAAACATTTTTCCATTCATTTCATTCATCACAATACTATAATAATTTATTTTATTTAAAAACTTAAGACCATGGAGGTACAAGTAATTAAACTCTATGCTTGAAACTTCATCGAAAAAATCGTCTGATTCTCTGTGTAAAATCAATGAATATTTCATTCATATCAACTATTGCAGACTCCATTAGCTAAATAATTTTGCGTTAAAGAAATGTAGCAATTCTTATAAAACTCATTCTACATCTTTTGGTATTTACATTCTCCATAAGTGAAAATTAGGCTTCCTTGTAGAAATAATCAAAGTTGGACGATCATTAAAACTCAAATATATTGTAATTGCGTTATTTCAGTATGTAGATGCCTAGAATTTAAGCAAAAATAAAGTGGTTTTAGTACGGATGCAACACTAAATATGAATTAAAAATAACTTTAAAAATCACGATTTTGATACAAGATGGATGCCATATTTTATTTTGGAATGGGTCACGTGATCTCTTCATATATTGGTCACGTGATCTCTTCATATAAAGGGTGAAAATATTATTCTAATTTTTATTTAAAAAACTACTGAATATATTTTGCTGAAATTTGTTTTATATATTTTCTGGGATAATTTGAATATTTCCTAAAACTTTCGGAGCAATTTGTGAATTTTAAATTCGCTCAAAAAATGTTTGAAAAATTAGGTCCTATAGGGTTTAATGTATTTCATTTTTTCAACCCGGTTTGAATCCAAAACTATATGGGTGATATTATTCATTTATATTCCCATACGTCCCACTTACCGTCTGAACAACATACTAAAATTTCATTTTGATAAAGTCATTTTTACGGCAGTTATCGTGCTAACGGACAGACAGACAGAATGAACAAAGTCATAAACACTTTTCAACTATGTTGTAAAGTGTTAAAAAACACCTAATATTGCGTCACAGTAAGAAAAAATAAAAATTATTCGGCTGATGCTAAACAAATATATGCTTGTGTGATTGTACATACATACTTGCGTAATAGTTTTGTACTTTTACGACCAATAATCTTCCAATAGTCATTTATATATAAAAAACTCTTCTCTCCGTCTCGTCTGTGTGTAACGCTTGGCGATCAATTTGGCGAATTTAGTGACTCATTTAGAGAGTTATCGTCAACTTGGTGATATATCACCCCTGATTGATATAAATATCGCCAACATTTAAAATTGACGCCAAATCAATAGAAATGACATTAAATTGGTAAATTATTAAAATATTTTAATATGTGGATTATATTGCTTATAGCGAATGCTATCAATATTAATAGTTATCAATTTAACGTTGTTTGAAATAAAAGTTTAAAGAGCAGTTTTGAAATAGTTTTACGTGTCGTCATACGGAAAAGCGTCGAATGTACAATTCAATGTTTAAAACATTTTGTCATGGATATTATACGTATTAGTTTTCACTGTAAAACAAGTAAATTAACTGCATTATATACGAAAAGTCATGCGCTGCCCACATCAGATATTTCATTATTTATGTCAAACCTTGTATGTCTACAAAATTTCATCCCATAATTAATTAATTACATCATAAAGTTTCCGCATTTGCAACATCATAAAGTTTCCGCATTTCAGGGTGGCCACTCTTTGGACATATTGAAATTCCCTGACTTTTCCAGGTTTTCCATGTGAATTGAAAAGAAATTCCAGACCAGTAATTTTAACATAAAACGTGTACACGCACGTCCCTATTTAGTTACAAATTTGATTAAAGAATCTTGACAATTTAACTCCACTATCCAAAAAAGTTATATTAAATCAGGAGAAAAAAATAAACATTTTTTTTTGTTTCTACAAATATATTTTGACATTTTTAATAAAAAAAATTCATGTAAATGCAGTAAAATTGGACTACTGAAATATTTAAAAGAATTTAATGGTTTTCATTGAAGACCATAAAAAGAAATAGTCTAAACTGATGTCTATAAATATGGTCATTGCAAATTGCTCACAATGACAGAGATCATTAAAGATATGCAATAACCACACTACAACAAGCCACAGCCATTGAATAAACAAACGTCAATTCAGCAATGTCAAAAGAATGTCATTAAAATAGAAAAAAAAATATAGTAAAATGTATATAATATACAGAGATGCCAACCTCTGCAAAGGGTCATCCGTAGAAAAATCGGGAGTTTTCAGTAAAACCACATTGACCATCAGTAAGATTTTACGTATATTGACAATATATATTTTAAAACCTTAGAATAAGTTCAAAATGTAGTTTTACTAACTTAACTGAGTTAATTACAACTGAATGGCACTATGTGAAAATAATTAGGAAATTAATCTTTATAATTAACCAAAATATGAAAATAAGCTAATTTAGTCATGTTAATGTACAATAGGGAGATGGAGATCAATGGAACAGGATAATTTCGTACTCTCGGCAACGCCCGAGGGGGGGGGGGGGGGGGGACTGAATTTCACGTTCGTACTATTTATATGAAAATAATTAAAATATTAGATTTTATAATCAACCAAAATATGAAAATATGTTAGTTTAGTCAAATTAATGTACAAAAATAGGGAGATGGAGATCGATGGAAAAGGATAATTGCGTACTCTCGGCAACGCCCGCGAAAAAAAAAAACTGAATTTCACGATCGTACTATTTATGTGAATATAATTAAAAAATTAACCTTTATAATCAACCAAAATATGAAAAAAAACTAGTTTAGTCAAGTTAATGTGCTACAATAGGGAGATGGAGATCGATGGAAAAGGATAATTGCGTACTCTCGGCAACGTCCGCGAAAAAAAAAACTGAATTTCACGATCGTACCATTTATGTGAAAATAATTAAAAAATTAACCTTTATAATCAACCAAAATATGAAAATAATCTTGTTTAATCAAGTTAATGTGCTATAATAGGGAGATGGAGATCGATGGAAAAGGACAATTGCATCCTCTCTGCAATGCCCGCAAAAAAAAAACTGAATTTCACGAACGTATTACTTATGTGAAAATAATTAAAAAATTAGCCTTTATAATCAACTAAAATATGAAAATAAGCTAGTTTAGTCAAGTTAACGTGCAATAATAAGGGGATGGAGATGGATGGGAAAAAGACAATTGTGTACTCTCAGCAAAGCCCGAAAAGGATTGAATTGCGCAATCCTATAATTTAAGCGAAATATAATTTGTTTAGTAAAATATTTCTTTATTTTTACGGGCACTATAAAAATAAATTAGGTCTATTGTTCTGATATGAAATCATTAGAAGAAGAAAATGGATGCAAACTGATAATTTTGAACTCTCAGCACAGCAGGGAATATGAACTGAATGGTAGGATGCATGGATTTCACGGGATTTTCCGTAGTTTTGGGAGTAATGTCCGTAAAACCGTAAGATAAAGTAAAAATCCGTACAAACTACGGAAAATCCGTAAAAGTTAGCATCTCTGTACTTGGCGACATTTGTCCAAAATGGCGCACAAACTCCGCATTTTTGTTTTTATACGGAATTAAATGGACATATGGCAACCTTCATTTAGCGGTTACGAGTACAGCGTAATACTTTGCGAAATATTTCGAAAATGGCGTACAAACTGGGCAGTTCTGTTTTTATATGGTCAACTAGTAAAAAAAAAAAAAATTCCAGAATTTTCACAAAATTCCCTGACTTTTCCCGGTTTTCCCTGACCATTCTAAAATTCCCTGACTTTTCCCGGTTCTCCCGGTTTCCAGGTTGAGTGGCCACCCTGCATTTGCAAAGTGAAAATATTTTATTAAAAATACATTTCCACCATTTTCAATTGGGGACGATGTGCCATTATATTACATCATTTGTGTTGTCTTTTTTATAACACGTCGATCTGATTCATGTGCATTACAGAATAAAAAATCTGATGTGGCCAGAACATGACTTTTTCTACATTCATTTTTTCTTCATTTCTTTAATAATTCATTAAATTGAGTTTAATTGCACAAAATAACACTACATGTGCACTTTTAATTCAATTTTCGTTTTCATTTATTAACTGACCTTTCGCTTCAAAGACAGCGTAGCAAAAACGCGAAAAAATTAAAATATTTCGAGCACGGTTAGCCCTAGAGTAAAGGGGCGGGCCTTATTATTTTCATCGTTGAAATTCAAGTATAAAACAAGCATTTATTTGACACATTTGAGCATATGTAGTCTTTTATTGTAGACTAGCCGCTTTCGGCTAGTCTACAATCCTTGAAAATTCCGACTGTGGCAAACTCGCTGGCGCGACCTACCAGAAAGGTGTAAGGAAACTATTATGACGGCCAGGAAGTGCCACCCAATTTAGACCGGAACCCAGTGGGGGAGACATCCACAAGGACCGTAGCCCCCTTCCCCTATCACTAACCTTTCGGAAGGACTTACGGACCCACATGTTTAACGCGATCGTACTCCGCGTGAACGCGGCTGAAGTTTTGGCAGTGGCGGGAATCGAACCCGGGCCTACCGAGTGCAATTCCCGCGCGCTAATTCAAATTTTATAATGACCATAAAAAAATTTAAATTTTAGTTTGATCATATGCTAAGCTCTTAATTCCATCATTTAAAATATAACGTAATATCATTTAAAATATCCTCATTTCATCGTTCCATCATTTAAAATAACCATAAAATTAAAATATCCATTTAAAGTATCCATAAATTAAAATATCAATTTAAAATGACCATATGCTAAGCTCTTAATTCCATGATTTAAAATATTACGTAATTTTCTAACTCGACTCCATGGAAACACGTGACGTCACCGACGGGAGAAAAATCGGATCTTCCGAGAATTATCCGTGAAATTTAAAATTATTAGTTCCTTAAAATTGCGATCCTGCGGCCATTTTTAATTATGTCTTGAACAGATTGGGCTTGTAAGAAAGCCAGATCTTTGAACTTTCTAAAAATGTAAATTATTAGTCAAAATTATTAGTACTTTTTCCGATACGAGAATTTAAAACCAAAGTTCGTTTTTTTGAGCCGAAAGTGACTTTTGTTTTAACATCTTTAAAAAATATTAAAAATTGAAACTGAGATTTGAAATTGATATATTTTTTACTCGCAATTGGCTGCTCTTTCTGGTGGTGTGATTTGTTTTTTTCTACGACATCTGGATGGTGGAGAAATAAGGGCAAAAACGGTCGAAATCGCATAAAGCATTAAATAACTAAAAAAATAATTAAAATTTTAAAAATCGATTTTCACTTGTCCCCTCCCCCCCCCCCCGGGTCTCAGATTGCCAAATTTCTTAGTTCTCCGACGCGCGGTCACTGAACCTATAGTGTATAAGACACACAGACAGACAGATATTGCCTTTTATTATTTAAGATATTGGATTATTAGATATTAGATATTGTAGATATTAGATGCAGGCAATTTCGTAAAGGAAAACAGGTTCTTTTCATCTGAAACGGGCCAAAATCTAATCTGCACCAAGATAATACAAAATTCACTTACCTATATAGAATTTCATGAAATCTTGTCAATTAGTTTTTTTTTAGCTAGAGCGATGTGTGCGGGCCATTTCGTTAAAAAAGGCAGGTTCTTTTATCCTGAATCGTACCAAAATCTGATCAGTACCAGGGGCGCTCACAAGTGACTTACTATAAAATTTTATGAAATTTGGCCAATTAGATGTTGAGTTAGGTTAGAGTGGATGCATACATTGCAGAAACAGACACACACACACACAGACGTCATGCTAGAAATAGCTTTTCGTGTTCTAGAGGACCCAAAACTTGTAAATCCGTCAAAAACTCGAATTGTGATTTTCGACAAGATTTCAATACTATTATATACCGGGTGACCAAAAGTTCGGAGCAAAAGTAGAACGCTATAAAAGAATATCTATGGGTCGGAGAGACATGCGGTTTGCAGATTAATATTCACCGTGGTGGGGAATTTTGTGTGGCATGAAAAAAAAATAGTTCAAACTCTCGACACTCGGGGGGCTGCGGCAGATAAAGCCATGGAGATGACTTATGCATGGAGGTGATTGCTCACATGACTGGTCTGCAAGATCTCCAGATCTCACACCCGTGATTTTAGGTATCCCCACAACGAGAAATCACAGGGTGTGAGATCTGGGAATCTCGCAGGCCAGTCATGTGTGCAATCACCTCCATGCATAAGTCATCTGCATGGCTTTATCTGCCGCAGCCTCCCGAGTATCGAGAATTTGAACTAATTTTTTTTCATGCCACACAAAATCCCCCACCACGGTGAATATTAATCTGCAAACCGCATGTCTCTCCGACCCATATATATATTTTTATGGCGTTTTACTTTTGCTCCGAACTTTTGAATCACCGGTATATACGATACGATATTCCAATATGATAATACTAGAATATACATTACCATGTATTGCAGGGAAAGAAACTAAGGGTCCCAGAATGTGTATATCCGTCGAAAACTCGATTTGCGATTTTCCGATACTTGCCCTATACATTATCATGTACTGTAGGAAAAGTAAAAACAACGATTTTTCACAAATTGAATATGAAGCCAAAGCTCTGGAACATTTTTACTTTTTACATAAAGAAACACCTATTTTTCACCCTTTATGAAATAAATACACACACACACATACACACACACAAAAAACTACGGCTTATCTGATACACAACATGTATAATTAGACTAAATTATTCTTTTGTTTGATTACATAATACAGGTTCTGTTGGGTAGGGGAAAGAAACTACAAATTTCCCAGATAAGCGATAAGCTCTCTAGCATCGTTAGTTTAATTAATTATGAGGAGCTGAATATGAGTTTCTACGGAATTATCTCTACTCCATTTCCACATTTTTCTACGCAAGCTGGAAATTAATGAATTAGTTAAGGATAAGCAAGGAGTGTTAAACTGAGGAAGCTAAAGAAATTCAGAATTGGGGGGGGGGGGGTAAATAAATACAGTAAAAAGTGAATATAAGATCACTTTTTAATATTTTTAATTTATCATACTATGCGACTTTAATGTATCATACAATTTGACTATTTTTTTGGAATGATATTCGTCCGTCTGTCTGTCTGTGTACACGTTAGAAGCTACAAATATTAATTGATTTTCGCGAACATTTAAATCTGGCTTTGTTATAAAAAAAAATCTAGAACTAGATAGAATTTTTTTTTTAAATTCGTGCAAAAACTTCGAAATTTAATAGATATTTTCTTAACATGGTAGCATAGGACAAAATTTGGTATAATCGTGCATAATAGGGTTTATTTATGGCTCAATAATCACGAGACTTGATAGTATCAATAATTCTTGTGAAAAGCAATCACGATTCACTTTCTGTGTTTTTGACGTCATTAGCCTCCTTGGAGGGGGAGGGGGAGGGTGGAGGAATTTACTCCTGGGGAACATTGTCAAGTATGGTGTCAATCGAAAGATATTTTCAAGTCCTTTAACGTGAAAGTTAAGAAAACGAACTCTATAACTGTGAACATTTGGATCAACGATAACAAGTTTTCAAATATTTTCTTGTAAAATTCGAAAAAAAAAAAAAAACCAAAATGAACATAAAAAATTCTACAGGCTGCTTAAAAATGTATTCCGGTATGAGAAAGTCGAGTGGAACCACACCCCAGTTAGTTTATCTAGGTCGTTGTGTTCTCGTATATACAGGGTTTTGAAAGGAAGTTCTTAAGAAAACGAATACTTCGGAAAGGCGCATTAGTGTCCAATTATAAACTGGGATTCCCAAACTTTTTGACTGTCGAACTCTTCAAGCATTTCTCGACCTCCACTATATCACTATCACGTAATTATAATAGGACAAGCAAACCCGGGCAATGTCGGGTACATTTTCTGGTATACTGTATATCATATTTTTATCGCAATGCACAAAGAGATATTCCGCAATTTATGTTCCATATTTTCTTTTAAAATTTTAATGCTCAGTTTGTAAAAATATTATATCTTGAATTTTACTATTTCTAAAGATAGCATAATAATAAAAAATACTGAAACAAGCTAAGAGATATTTAGTTAATTATTATATTAGTGATATTTAATTAACTTTATCCATCCACTTTCATTCGACCCCGAGCCCGTATCGACGCCTAACAATGTCATATCGACCGCTGGTAAGTGGTCGATATCGATCACTTTAGGGACCCCTGATCCACAGTAAAATGACCACGTTAAAAAGACTCAAAACGACTGTGCTTAATTATCTAGACTTTCCACTTTAGCTAGAATCTTAATTTTGATTTCATCCAGATCGACAAAATGTATCGAAAATTACGAAAATTCGAATTAGGGGTAACGATACAAAGGGCTTTTCAAAGAAACTTACACTACTTTTCCTCTTAAAAATGTGCCTCATTCCATTCTTATGCTTACATTTGAAACGGTTTTTGATATTCAGAACTTTTATTAAGCGTGCAGGTGTCACATTTCGAGACCACTAGCCATTGGAAACGTGTGAAGCGCAAGTGACGTGGTTAGTTTTAATAATGAGGAGAGAAGAAAACTGTGCTTAATAAGAATATTTTCGGACGTTATATCTTGTATTCATAAATAGTTTATCTGTTTAAGGTACAGTTTGGCAAGGAATTAGATCTATATGAATACTGGCACTAGTATAGCTCGATTATATATGGGATGGCACAAGACGGACAGTTTACATTTCAAGCAAGCATTCCAGACTAAGATCTATGTTGGTACATAGTCATGACTATGCATCTCTGGGCTGTAATATTACGGATTCAAAAACCAGCGGGCTGACCTATCTACAACGCAGGCTGCATTTAAGAAACAATGAGAACAAATAGTGTTGAAGACCCAGACAGTCCGACTCATCCTGAGGACATGACCAACTAATTGGAATGCCGGGAGAACAAATAGTGTGACAATCAAAATGTTTAAATAAAACATTCCAATTAAAAATATTTTATTTAATCATTAACACACAAAAAAAAATCCAGAAGAGGACATGGCACAAAGTGAAGAATGTGGCAGAAAAATGATACCATTTCCTCGATGAAAACGTCTTCATCGAGGACCTAATTGAGTTAATTCAATATTTCATTAACTGCAGAATCATCTTTGTTTTACACATGTCTAAAATGAAGTTTCTTTCAACGATACAAAAATTGTTTTTATCTCTTTTGTTTTGTTGCATTTCTACTGAAAGCATTTTTGCCAATAAATCCGTTTATTGATTTAACTGGAGCAATTAGATGTTTTGCCGAAAAGGAGTAGAATGCAGAGAAAGTGTTCATAATGTAATGAATATTAGTATTAACAGTAAGCTTCCGTTACTCCGGCATCCAATGGTTCGGTACGTTAGATAGTCCGACACATCACTTGAACGGCATTTGAGTCTTTTCAGCTGCACTGGGGAATATTTACTGTAATAGACTAAATAATTTTATATTCAGATTTATGTTCATAGACGTTCACCTTATAATTTTTGTAACAATTTAAATGTCTTTTCACATACTGTATATTGGAATACAGCCTGTGTAACGTGTTAGATAAATGAATATCCCATTTGTTGACCGATTTTCTTACTTTCCTTATATACATAATGTATAAGGAAAGTATTGTGACGGGGTCGAAAATTCGAATTCCGAGTTTTCGACGGGAGAGCACGTTTCAAGCATCCTTGATCACGAATCGAACATTTTTGAGGTGATGTCTGTGTGTGAAAGTATGTGTGTGTGTGTGTGTGTGTGTGTGTGTGTGTGTGTGTGTATGTGTGTGAAAGTGAACGAATGGAGCGATTCGAATGAAATTTGGTACAAAAATCACAATCCGTGAATACTGGAAGCTTATTGTTTTTAAACACAATCAAATATTCAGAACTCCCCTAAATTTTCGAGTGAAATTTTGAAAAAATCATCAAAAAATCAAAACCTTTAATAAAGTTACACAAATGGACATTTCTTATGTAATTTTTTCTTAGAAAACGATTGACACAAACTATAGGGCACTAGCATTAGCCGTTCTCGAGATATTGCACATTTTAAAAATAAATTTATCAAAAAATCAAGTAAAATAAAAAAAATATTAACATTAATATTTCGTATAAATTTGGTGGTATCATTCTCGTGGATCTAACTCGTTTCATTCACGACAAAGATACTTTGAGTAATACTTTTGTATTTGAACGCCAATAGTCATTTATCTGCTGAAGTCATTTATCTGAATAACTTATTTCTCCGTTCAGAACGCTTGGCGAGATTTTGGTGACGAATTTGGCGGAATGTCGTCAACTTGGCGACTTTTTTAAATGCTGCCAAATTAACGAAAATCTCGCCAAATGAATAGAAATGACGCTACATCACTGAAAATGACGACTAATTGAAGAAAATTCAATATTTTGGAAAGAATATAAGTATCTACTATAAGAATAACATTTTTTTAACTGTAAAAGTAGTAAATTCATTGCATTATATAAGAAAAGTCATGTGCTGTCCACATCAGATTTTTTTTTTGTTTTACATTAATTTTTCTCATTTTAGTTTGATTTTCGATAATTCCGCAAATTTGGTAGTCTGGCACCGCTGAAATTCCGAACATGGTGGACTATCGGAAGTTTACTGTATTATGTAAGTCATAAACAAATTTTTTGATACTTTTTGACAAAAAATATATTTAGTTATAAGAAAAAATACTTAAAAATTATATTTTATGGTAGAGAATATATCTTCATTTTCCCCTATATACATCTCTTTAGTGAGTAAATTCATCTGCATTCCAATCTTTTATTTAGTGTATTTACTCACTAAACAAGTGATTTGAATATTCTTGTTTTTCGTCCACATTCCCCCTTTTATTTACCGTCCATTCAAATAATTATGCTATTCTATCTTTCTTCCTTGATTTTTAACGTTCATTCATAATATCCTGCTATTCATGTCTTCGTTTTTGATTTTTACCTTTCATCTCTTTTCGGCGCCGTTTGACAACCATTTTTCATCTCAGCTGAGTTCTACCAATGGAAAATGCCGATCTTGCTCTGCTGTGTATAAGAAATCTTGAAATCTTGAAGAAGGCTATTTTGAATCTTACAAACTCTTCGACACATTCATTTTATATTTAATGCCGTTTTAGAACGTTTTTAAATGAATGTGTCATGAAATTTTATGACTACGTATTTTTAAAAACACCATAATCGTTCAGAGTACTCGTAATTCCTGTTTATATCTAACGTTCATCTGTCTGGAAATTATATCTACAATAAATACCTTCATTTCATTTTTAAGTTCATATTCTAACGAAATTGCTGTTTATAAAATTCTGAAGGCATTTCAACCGTAATCCCCTTTGTTGCTCACGTCAAGAGATTCAACCTGTCGTCGGGATTATTTGCTTTTAAAACTTTTACTTCGGATTGAAATGCCTATTCCCCCCCATTTTTCGGATCCAAACAGTCAGGTGAAATAGCAAATGTTTACTGAAACTAAATGAACAAACTTTACGGCTTTATTCCCACTCAGTCTTTTTGAGTTGAAAGCTTTGCTGATTACCCACGCTGCTGCACCGGTGTCAAAGAGGAAATAAAACATGGAATGAATTTTTCCCTCTTGCTTTATTCGCGAGAGAAGTTCCGGCTGGTGAAAAAGAAAGTAAAATATCGGCAGTAAAATATCGAGGTCGAGCTTTTCATTCTGAAAATCAATGGGAAATGTTTTCGGGTTTACTGTAGAATTTCGATAATACGCATCCAATAAAGAAATCACAATGCAAATTGCCGCGCAAATAAATTGATCAAAGTGGGCGATTACTTCAGAAACCCCCTTTTTAATACGTGCAAGATAAAGAGGTAAAAGAGAACGCGGAGACTAATCACTTACTGGCGAAAATAGTAAGCTTGAGCACTGGTGACGCCACGTAGTGTTGCCAAAAGATAAATGAAACGAGAAACAGAATTGAAATGCAGACACATGGACCCGAAATGGAGTGCAAAAATATAAAGAATAAAACAGGCTGGAAACAAATGAAATATGACCACATTAAAATACCGAAAGCAGGAAAATGAGCCGTCATAGACAAATCAAGAGAGAGAGGTGGAGAGGAAGAGAGAAAAGTGGATAGGTAGGTAGATAGATAGATAGATAGATAGATAAACAGATAGATAAATAGATAGATAGATAGACAGATAGATAAGCAGATAGATAAATAGAGAGAGAGAGAATGTTCATAAAATAGAATATAATGTTTATAAATATTTAATATTTCGAATAGTTCTTGTCTTTAAAAATATGCAACGTTAGTTAGTCTGAAGCAACAATTTGTAGTCCTCATTTTGGTGTTCTTGATATACTTTTTTATTAAATTTTCCTGTGCCTATGAATTATTATTTTAACATTTTTGTATTTAATTGTTTATTCTATGTATATTGTTTTGATTCCCACCACTTACTCCATGGGCAAGGCTCCATTTCTACACCCAGTCACCTGTGTCTACTCATCCACATTATTCTTCTTGGACACAATTCCACTCTGTCCGGATACACACACATGGTTCCTGGTAATTACTTGATTTCTTTATTTTTTCAATCCTATTTTTCTAATTATGCTTGTCGATTGAGCCTATGGTGTTTATAGTAACTAACTGTCACCATATTCAGAAACAAGCATTTGTTTTGATTAATTTGGAATGGATGCTCTATTTTAATAAAAAATCTATTCTGAACTAACATCATTTTAAGCCTAGTGTTATTTCTCTTCTTTCGGTATGATAGCCACGTTTTATCTGTTTCAGGATAACTCATTGTTTACAGTATTTCTTCGTTGATTGATTCAACGTATCATAAGCTTAGGATTGTTTCGAAAACATGTGAAGGGTATTCATCATCAGTACAAGCAGGTAAAAAAAAATTAAGTTATTATTTGAAAAACAAAATGTTCTTTCATAAAATTTAAAGCAAATTCATGTATAAAATTTCTATTTGCAAGTCAAAAAATACCATTAAAATATTTCTTGGCATTCAAGAACTGATGAAGAAAACTCTTCACGTGTTTTCGACATGATTGTATATTAGCATTTTATTTGCGCAGCATTTTACGTTATGTCTCAGTTTTTTTTTTATTTGTATGCAAAATTATATTCTGTACTTAGTATACTAATTAGTGAATTAAAAATTTTGACGAAAATCTAGTGAAATTTTGAAAAGTTAAAATATAGAAAACTTTCCTATTTTACAATTATGCGAATTACTAACAAGATAATCGATAAGGAAACACGCTTCGTGACTCAATTTTATGTTTATTACTCATTTTTCCTTCAAGCTATTTCAAATAATATTTTATTTTCATCAATACCCCCTCCTTTTCAAAAATTAATCTATAGAACCATCTGTATTTCCATCCATCCAATCAATATTTTTTACAAAACTCTCTTTTTTTATTATTATTTTTATTTATTTTCTTAGAATTCCAGAAACGTTTCAACCATAATCCTTTTTGACATCCGCGTCCAGGAACGTAACCTGTCGTCGAGATTATTTACTTTTTCACCTTTTGCTTCGAATTGGAACGATATTTTTCTAACTTTTGGAGCCAAACTGCAATAAAAAAAATCTGATGTGGGCAACACATGACTTTCCTTATATAATGCAAAGAATTTACTACTTTTACAGCAAAAAAATAGGTTTTTCTTATAGTAGATACTTATATTCTTTCCAAGATATTAAATTTTCGACAATTAGTCGTTATTTTCATTGATTTAACGTCATTTTAATCCATTTGACGAGATTTTCGTTAATTTGACAACATTTCAAAAACTCGCCAAGTTGGCGACATGCCGCCAAATTCGTCGCCAAAATCTCGCCAAGCTTTACTGACGGAGAAATAAGTTATTCTTATAACAGATAAATGGCTATTGGCGTTCAAATACAAAAGTATTACTCGAAGTATCTTTTCCCATGAATGGAACGAGCTAGATCCACGAGAATGATGTCACCCAATTTATCGCATGGTATTACATATGAAAAGTGAACATGTTTCTCAATAGGAAATATATATTTTTATTTTATATGATTTTTTGATAATTTTTTTTTAAAAATGTGAAATATCTCGAGAATGGTTCATGTTAGCGTTCTAACTTTTATATTAATCGTTTTCTAATGAAAAATTACATAAGAAATGTCTAATTGCGTAACTTTATGAGCGGTTTTGATTTTTTGACGATTTTTTCAAAATTTCACTCCAAAATTTAGGGAGGTTCTGAACATTCGATTACGTTTAAAAACAATAGGCTTCCAGTGTTTACGGATTGTGATTTTTGTACCAAATTTCGTTCGAATCGGTCCATTCGTTCGTCAGTTATCGTCTCCACAGACCCACTGACACACACACACACACACACACACACACACACACACACACACACACACACACACAGACATCACTTCAAAAATGTTCGATTCGTGATCAGGGATGCTTGAAACGTGCTCTCCCGTCGAAAACTCGAATTCGAATTTTCGACCCCGTCACAATACTTTCCTTATACATTATGTATATAAGGAAAGTAAAAATAAATAAATGTTTACTTCTAATAAGTGAACGAACTTCAGTGAAACAATCCCTTCCATTATGCATTTTATTTGCGCAGTACTTTGCGTTGTGATCTGTTTATTTATTTACTGAATAAATTAACAAATATTTTAAGCGTGATCTCTCTCTATATATTATAATAAAAAACATCTTGCGAATTTTTGACACTGTATTGAGAACAGACAGCAAAACGTCCAGTTATGAAATTTTATATATAGATTATTGTGAACTCATAGACGTGAAGATGGATTTAGAATTTTGTAAATATTAATTAGTAAATGTGGGACGCAAAAGAAAATAATATATAAAGTTAAACTTTTAGTTTTAAATATTAAATTCATTTAGATGACATGGCCGTTAATGCATATTTATTGGAATTATTATTAAATCGTACATTGCTAATTGTGCCGCTATAAACCCTCCAATTATTTTACCTTTCGTGTGAGTCCTGTAAAGGAATAATTAATTAATAAAATGCTAAATTGATCACACCATTTAAACTTAAACAATAAAACACTTATTAACATCAAATCTAAATTAAATTCAATTACACTATTTAATTATATTATTTTAGCGGAGGGGACATGTGTGTGACCAAAACGGAAAATCCAAATATTGGTTATGACCAGATATCATTTCAATGGGCACATACCTTCATGTCTGTCTTGGACTTTGTCAGCATCTGTATTTAATGTCGTTCATTTGCAACATTAATTCTTGGTGTAATGCTCCCACATGTAAATTCGTTGAACATATTGTCTGCTGTAACTCTGCACTCGCACTTATTTCATTCTCTTAGTATATCATTCATCGCTGTAGTATCTGCACAAGTCTTAATGTCGAAGTTATCTTTTCCAAGTCTTCATCGCTTCTGCTGGCATGCTTCTAAGTCAAAATTCAATTACTGTCTACTGGTATGCTCTTAAGTCAAAATCTCCATCGTTTCTTGCTCTGGTTCTCGGATCACAGGCTGTGGTTCCCTCGGTGTGTGTGTGTGTGTGGGGGGGGGGGGAACTCCTCCTTTTCTTCCATTTGGCGCTTATTGGTTACTCCTTTACCCAATGGCACCATTCCACATTTCGTAAGGCCCAGTTCAGCCGCCTTTGGCATGGCCCCCTAAATTTATGGTCTTCTGACCATTAGGTTCACGGAGTGATAAAATTCGGTGCCAGCCAGACTACACTTATTGTCCGCCGTTTTGGCCACCATAAATACTCACATAAAACTGTCTCATCAAATGTGAGATCTATTTCTGGTCTCACAGTAAATTTTTGCATTGCCAGTGTGGACAAAGATTTAATGGGTGGAGGCGCTTTTTAACTTCACTGTGATTGGTTGCTGGCAGGAAGATGACCGAGAACAATGATATGCCTTATTATTTGTTTCAATAAATAGAGTGATGCGATATAGTATATATACAGAGAAGCGATATCGTAACTCTTTAAAATTATTCCTAAAGTCAAAAATTTCTAAAGCTATTATTTTACAATCCTAGGTATAATTTTTAATCCCCTTTTGGAAGAGAAATATTTAATGATAAATATATTTTTTAAATTTCTTATTTATTAGAAAATGTCAGAAATTTTGAACTGATTTTTTATTATTATAGGAACAAAAAATATTAGTTCTTCATGGTTGTTAATTTATTAGATTTCTTTTAAAGCCTGAAGAATTTCCTGGGACTGGAAAGCATGGCGAACAGGTGCAGAGATCTTAGTTGTACAAATTATTGCTCCAATAATAGGTAAAATTTGATTCTTGGTGATTTTTTTTTTGTCTTAGAACAAACATACACCAAAACGATCCATTTTTCTGTCCAAAATATTATTCCCTTTTATGAAATTCCAGAGACACTGCAAATTTAATACCCTTTTATATCCTCGTTCCGATACGGAATCTGTCGTCAAGATTATTTATTTTTTCAATTCACTTGCTTTCGATTGAAATGCCATTTTTTATCTTCAGAAGTCAGAAACCCTAAGGACAAATATACAGGGTGTTTAAAAAAAGTGCAGTGGAAGTTTTTTTAGCCGTTGTTTGCAGACGCACAGTCTCAATTGCGAAAATGCTTTAAACAAGTAGGTAATTCTATAATAGTAATTTAATTAATGGTCAATATTTTTGTAATACATCACGAAAGATAAATTGTTGAAATAAACAGTTAAATTACAAAAATATTGCCCTCATACTTCATTTAGTTAAACAAAATATGGATCATAAAAGTGCAAATTTAATAATAATTTTAAATAAATAGTTAAACTTCCTGGATTATCTCAATGAAGTTTTTGTTACGCTTGTAAACATATCAATGCATGAATCCAAGGTTCGTTCACAAATTCAATTGATTGATAGAAAACATTTAGTGGGGTTTTAGAACGGTATTTTTAACAGCTTGTTTTTCATAAGAAAAATATAATTGTCATTTTATTGGTTCTTAAATGTTTTTCTAACAACATTTATGGAAACAAATACATGCCTTTTAATTGGTCGGAAATCAGCTGCATTTGCCGCAAATGATAACCATCTCACATAATTCGGCATTACTGAACAGCGCCATAATGTAAACTGCAATTATGTAGCAGACAAATTTTGATGCTTATGTTGGGTTGCATTTGCTATTTAATAATTTTAAGAAGTTTGTTAAGTAGTAAAAATGGGTTCAGGGAACTTATTTATATATTATTATTCTCAATTTTCTATTTAGTTAGGTTTTTGATATTCTTCTGTTCCAACTACATTCCATTCTATAAGTATTATGTTCTAAATGTCAAAAGTTCGTTCTTTTTAGGTTTCAGTAATTTAAATTTTTTTAAATTGGCTAACTTGTGATTCCATTTATTGCCCTTTTTATTCCCTTTGATTTGATTCTAAATTTGTTATTCTAGGTTAAGAATTCGTTGATTTATCGCGATTTTTCATTTTTATTCCATTTTCAGCTTTTTAAAATTTTCAGAATCGTCCATTTTTAAATTATTGCTGAATTCGTACATTCCAAATCGTTTCACTTCATTTCTTTTTAATTTTCGTCTGCTTTAAAATTTCTGTTTTATTTATTTTGTAATTTTGAGTTTTTGATTGGCTGGACGTAATATTAAAATTGTCTGCCATCAATTCTTTCATCGTTCATCGATAGTTTTGTTTGCAATGTGTGGCATCGATTTTTGACAGTATATAAGTAGATTCGCGCGCTTTTTCATTGATTAGAACTCAAGATGTGAAACTTTAAGTTGTTGTTTTTGGCGCTTCGGCGCTCGTATGCATTCTATCGCATTAGAACGAAATGCTTTATTGCCTCAGCTTTTTTGATAAATGTGTGAATATCAGCGATATTCTGTTTTCAACCATGTTCTGAATGATGTTGTTTATTCACATCAAGAGAAGTCTTCATCATTTAATTTGATAAATAGCGTGACTGGACAATGTTTTGTCTTCGAATGGTTCTAACTGGCGGTCTGTGAAGGAAGGCGTTGCTTAGTCTGCGAATTCCTCGCTCCTACCCTGTGCGGATAAGAAGGATGTCTTCAACAGCTCGATTCCCGCTCTTTGGTCTTGAATTCCTGACTCTCCTCTCGTAAAAATAACATCTACTGATTTGTGAAGCGCGAGAGCGTCAATTAAGCGATTGTTTCTCTTAGTCAGTGTGAGTTCTTTAAATGACGTGTTGAGTCGGTATTTCCTTATTTAATGAATGGACTATATGCTCGGCGTTGAGTTCAGAAGAATGAAGAAGTGTCCACTGTTTCCGACAAAAAGATCATTGATTGATGTTTGTGCTGAACAAATGGTATGATGTTGTGGAGCATGCTGACGTGTGAGCGATCTAGTTTGATGGACTGGAGTGGATAGTTTTCACCTTTCCATCTTTGGTTCATCTGCTATAGGATCTGTTGCATCCAGTGTGTTCCGTGGCGGTTCTCTACACCCGGGTGATATCTTTAAAAGCTAGTTGTCTATCAGTTTAATATTATTTTAAAGTTTAATTGTTTTGGTAGGAGTAAAACCCATTGACTTATATATATTAAGTCTTTTGAACTTTGGGGATTTTGAGTGGTTTTTTTTTTCTTTTGATTTTTATTTTAAATAATTCTAATATTTAGTTGTAATTGGTTTCTTTTAAAAGTAATTGTAACATTTATTTGTAATTGGGTTTTTAACTTTTAGTTGGAATGTTAATTATGTTCTAAATTTCTTTTTGGCTAACTGATGTTCCTTTTTATTCTAAATTCTCGTTTGGCAAATAATTCTATAATTTTAACATAACTATTTAAATATTAAATGCTGTTTTCTTTAACTTTTGGTATTCTAACATTTCGTATACCACTATATGTTCGACCAATTTATTTATTGATTCATTCATTTATGATGTTTAATTTAATTGTTATGAGATATTAAAAGGTTGTAATATGTTACAAAAGTTCTTTAAAGGTGAAGTTAAATTTTAAATAAACGTTAGATTTTGGGAAACTTAAACCCTGCATATCTCTTTTTCTCTTTATTTGTGTTCTTACTTTAGGTAGTTACATACTTGTAATTTAGGGAGAGACTGGTCAATTGGCACGTTTTTAGGCTTATTTCAGAATGTTTCTTTTAGTCACTTTTCTTGTATGATTTCTGAAATGTTTTTAGGAACTTTAGAACTTTGCAAATTTTTAGCTACTTTAATTGGATTTTAGAATATTATTAATTCATTTCCCTACCGAATACTTACATACAAACTGTGAATCGACGCCATGGTAACGCAATAGCTTTACTGACAATTTTTTCACAAAATAAATGTGAAAAAATAGTAAATGCTTAGTAACTATTTTGAAACGAAATTGATTTATTGATACCCCCTTATATCCCAATGAAAATTTTAACCTATGATAACTACGTCTAATTGGATCGTATTATATTCGAAGTTTTGCTAGTTTTATTACATATCGTATGGGAAACATTTTTGTAATGTGACTTTATTTCGCTAGAGAGGCTGTATAAACAATTATTTTTAAATTTTTTTTACAAAACTATTTCACATTATTTAAATTACTATTTTATAATTATCTACCTCATTAAAAGTATTTTTAGCAATTGACACTATGAGCCTACAACCAACTTTTCCGTAATTTTTCCGTGATTGACTTTTTGAAACACCCTGTATATATTTCACTTAGATACTTGGCACGAAGAAAGGACCTATTTAGCGTTTGTCGAATGGCAACGAGTTTAGATAAACATGTCCGTATAAATTATCTCTTGTTAGGCTTGCACGTCCCTCTTTAGATCCCCTATTTTCTTAACACTGGGAATAATGAAAAAGTAAAAAGTAGGCTAAAATAACACTTCAAATGACGTATGAACTTCAGAAGATATAAAAATTTGTAATTCGATGAGAAGCTAATTGTGGTATAACACTTTATTTGCGAAATTAAACTCTGTAAACTCTGAGCCTATTTCTTTCAACAATACCTCTAACGTTATTTTAAAAGTAATCTTCGACTTACAATGCCAGACATCAACTTTGTGGATATTTTATGTGGAGAGACAATCTTGGTTTCAACGTAAATGTTAGGTAGAAAGTCAATCTTGGTTTCAACGTAAATGTTAGGTAGAAAGTCAATCTTGGTTTCAACGTAAATGTTAGGTAGAAAGTCAATCTTGGTTTCAACGTAAATGTTAGGTAGAAAGTCAATCTTGGTTTCAACGTAAATGTTAGGTAGAAAGTCAATCTTGGTTTCAACGTAAATGTTAGGTAGAAAGTCAATCTTGGTTTCAACGTAAATGTTAGGTAGAAAGTCAATCTTGGTTTCAACGTAAATGTTAGGTAGAAAGTCAATCTTGGTTTCAACGTAAATGTTAGGTAGAAAGTCAATCTTGGTTTCAACGTAAATGTTAGGTAGAAAGTCAATCTTGGTTTCAACGTAAATGTTAGGTAGAAAGTCAATCTTGGTTTCAACGTAAATGTTAGGTAGAAAGTCAATCTTGGTTCCAACGTAAATGTTAGGTAGAAAGTCAATCTTGGTTTCAACGTAAATGTTAGGTAGAAAGTCAATCTTGGTTTCAACGTAAATGTTAGGTAGAAAGTCAATCTTGGTTTCAACGGAAATGTTAGGTAGAAAGTCAATCTTGGATTTAACGTAACAATACGTGGAATGTCAAACTTGGTTTTAATCAGTCAGAAACTAAAATAATTATTTAAAATTTTAAAAAGCTTCGTAGGTGAATTTTGAATTACAATTTTATTAATGATCCCCAATATTCGATAGATGTTGTTATCTATCCTTGAAATTAGAAACTAAATTAATTCCATTTGTAAAATTCATTTTAACAGTTGTCGAAACTGCAGTGCTGCTATGTATCCAATTGAATGGGAATAAAAACAAATCATACAGTCTTTAAAAATTCAGAAGTTATTAAAATCAGTTTTTTTAAAATATTTTTATGTAAAAAAATGCCATCGAATAATCGTTCTTCGCACAAGCTTATTAGAATTAGGTAATTATAAATTCTATACATTTGACAAACGGACACATGCATTAAATGCTGAATGAAATTTGCTGACTTATATTTTTTTATCTTTTAGTCATACATATTAAATAAATTATTAAATACGCCTTCGATGCGACAGCACACAGGGTTTTGTAATTTTCTGGTTAGTTACACCAATCTAGCCATCAGTATATAAAATTGCAAGTTTTACTTTTCCCTTGCATTGGAGTTGGCAAGAGTAGAAAGCCCCTAGTTTGACAAATTATTGCTTCGAATAATAAATAAAATTTTCCGGTTCCTGACGTTTTGTGTCTGATAATTAATCTACACTAAAACGATCCATTTTTCTGCCCAAAATACAGTTCCCTTTTATAAAATTCCAGTAACGTTTCAAACTTAATCCTCTTTTATACCCTCTTTCCGATACTGAACCTGTCTGTCGTTGAGATTATTTACTTTTTCACCTTTCTTGCTTTTGATTGAAATGTCATTTTTTCCCCTTCAAAAGCCAGACAACGTAAGGTCAAATAATATATATTTTCTTTAGGTAGTGAACAAATTTTATGACTTTATTTCCACTTAGTCTTTTTACGTTGAAAGCTTTGCTGATTACTTGCACTGGGCTGGTGTCAAGAAAATGACAAAAAAGAACAACAAAAGAGAATGGTTCGTTATTTATTTTATTTATTTTTGTTCGAAAGAAGGCTCGACAGGTGAAAATAAACTCTGCACTAAAATATCGAATCCCAGTTTTCAATTCATTAAATGAATTAGGAATGTTTTTGTTTATGTTATTAAGACTTGGATGGGTTTATGTTATGAAGATTTGGAGAGATTTTATAATAATCTATTCTTTGAATGTCTTACAAATCTGTATTTTATTTTGTCAACTAGTTCGCATTTCCAAAATTCGTGACTAATGTCTAATGAAAGCACGTTCTTTATAGAAGGCGGCAATTCAGAAATTTAAATGTTATTTTATGTAATGCTTAAGGGGACGGTGAAATGAGCAAAAATTGACTAAAAAAAGTTTTAATATATAACATTATTTTACACATTTAACATTTGCTTACGGGTGGGACAGCGACCATCCCAAACGATCTTTTCTCGTGAATGGAACGAGTTAGATCCACGAGAATGATGTCACCCAATTTATCGTATGACATTATATATGAAAAGGGAACATGTTTCTTAACAGTTAATATATTTTTTAAATTTATGGGATTTTTTGATAAATTTATTTTAAAAATGTACAATATCTCGAGAACGGTTCATGCTAGCGTTCTAAAGTTTATGTTAATCGTTTTCTAAGGAAAAATTACATAAGAAATATCTATTTGCGTAACTTTATAAAATGTTTAGATTTTTTGACGATTTTTTTAAAATTTCACTTGAAAATTTAGGGGGGTTCTGAACATTCGATTGTGTTTTAAAGCAATAGGCTTCCAGTATTCACGGATTGTGATTTTTGTACCAAATTTCCTTTGAATCGGTCCATTCGTTCGTGAGATATCGTCTCCACACCCACCCACCCACACACACACACAGACATGACTTCAAAAATGTTTGATTCGTGATCAGGGATGCTTGAAACGTGCTCTCCCGTCGAAAACTCGATTTCGAATTTTCGACCCCGTCACAATACTTTCCTTATACATTATATATATAAGGAAAGTAAAAATACATATCTATATTGTTTATTTCTTTCCAAAAGAATTCATCACGTGCTAATTGTAATTAATTTAACATTTTATACAAAACTCGTACTTTCATTGCAATAACCGGCTTTTAGAAAAGCAATGTCATTTACTTTAAATAACTTGAAAACGAACAAAATGAAAAGTAAATATGAGACTTATTTCTAATATTGTTTCCGTATAAATGAGAGCAAAAAAAAAAATTAATTTATTAAAAACTGTTTGAAATCGTGCAGAAAATGGGCGATTTGCAACTAATTTAATTATTTTTTAATCTTTAAAACGCAATTAAAAGCAAATGGGCATTTAAAGCTGCACTTAGGTTACCTTAAAAACACTGATAAATTGGGATGAAATTTTTTTTTTAATTTTTTCATACGTGCAATTTGTAAATAAAGAATAAAATAGTCACATGCGCAAACAATTTCCTTTAAATACTAACTTGAAATACATAAAAAAAAAACAGATTTTCACAAACATTGAAATGCTAGCAAAAAATAGATATCTGTTGTAAAATCTAATAATGTTTATATTGCATTTCCATTACAAGTTAAATACTATGATAAATATAGACAAATGTCAGTTTTTGGTGTAGTTAAACTAAAGTGTGCACAAATACAATAATATTTATAAAGTTGAACTTTTTTTTTTGTTGATTTGTTTGTTTGTTTGTTTGTTCTGAAAACAAATTCACATTTTGACATATTTTTATAGGTATACCTGCTTCACTGTTGGTTACTCAGTCCGTATTTCGAACTTCAGAGAAATAAACTTGAAATTAAATTTAGTGGGAGAAAAAAAATTAAATCATGTTGTTTAACTACGGAATTATATCAAATTTGTTTATATGACAGCCGATTTTTATTCACGTTAGGAATTCAAGTTACCCTTTCGCGACGAACGGCACGCCCAGGTTCCAGATGCGAACATGCATTCAAGGACGAACGGCACTCACTCGTGCCAGAGGAAATTTTACCGCAAGCGGATAGTGGCACCTATAAGTGCCACCACGCAGAACGTTTTAATTTGTGAACTAGATGGCGTTACTTGTCCATGGAACTAACTTCAATGCATTTTGCAGAGGCATGACCTTGGCAGAAGAGGATCGAATGAATTATTTCTCCATTTGGAGCGGTGAAAATCATTTTGTAACATAAACAAACAGAGCAATTCTCGTAGCATCAACAATTTTATAATTGAGTTTCGGTTTTTATTTTTATTTCAGCGTTATGATTTCGTTGGTGAATCATAGGAATATAAGAGAGTATTTTTTTTGTTTGGGTTTTAGAGGCAGTGAAATTATTCGTTTATTTCGGATAAAAGAATGGGAGCAACTAACGAGTATTTTGTATTCAGATTTGTATGAAAATTATACATCAAATAGAACATAAATATTTCTTTTATTCCTTTAAAAAGTAGATTTCTGTGTTGAATAGGTGATTTTTAGTGAATTTTTTTCGAGAGTTAGGCTTAGCGCAAAAAATGCGCCGTCCTTTTCGACCCGTTCGGAAGCGAAGCGCGCCGTCTTTTGGGCCGCGACAGCTCCGGAATGCCGCCGTCCCGAAAGGGTTAAATACAATGATATAAAACACATTTTATAAATAGAAAATATCATATTTTTCATTGAGTTCTTATATTACTTACGGAATTTGGTACGGAAATGAGTTATATTTTCAATTTCAAGTCATCTGTTTTATTTCGGCAAGTACATTTCAAACTCGTATATTTTTTACTATGTTTGACTGATTCTTGAAATAGAATTAAAATGGTACGAGTATATCTTCTGCTATTTTAGCGCTCTTATTTTCGCATACATTAAAGCAAACAATGTATTTTTTTAAATTTTACAGTGGAAATATGATTTTTTACTTTGATCTGTCTCAACAGATACTTTTGTACAGTGAGAACAGAAATTTTTATATTTCTTTTTAAGGGAATTAAATTAAATATTTCAATAGAATTTTTTGAAGAACTATACAATAGACTATACAAGTGAAATTTCTACATATTTTGCTCACGAACAATGATCGAATATAACTGGTAGTTTTGTTATAAACTGAAATATTTTGTTAGAAATTCAGAAAGGCGTCACTATTGAGAATGTTTTATTTTAAAATGATTTTTCAATAGTAGATTTTATATATATATATATATATATATATATATATATATATATATATATATATATATATATATATATATATATATATATATATATATATATATATATATATATATATATATATATATATTGGATGATATGAACATTATATAAATAAAAGAAATTATTTTTACAGATATTAATATGATATTAACATTAAAATTTATATATTCTACTTCTATGAAAATTTACAAATATATAAGTATGTACACACTCAGCGCATCATTTTCATTTTGCCATTCAAATGAATGTTTTATTTAAAAGCAGAAAGTTGTTTTTCAATTTTACAGGAACATAAAAATAATCTGTACAACTCACAAATATGCATTAACAAATTTATTTAACATCCTTTAATACCTAAGGATATTAAGAAAATAATTTATCTCATGGTTATTTTCTTTAAATTTTTATGACTATTTTTAAAGAATTAAACCAAGCACTCTTCTAGCAACGGCATTTAAACTTCCACTTGATAAGAAATAATTGAGCTAAAGCAGCAGATAATACACTTCGATTTATTACAGTAGGATAACATAAGACCTATCCGAAAAAGTTAATGCATTTTCACAAAAGAACATTTGAGGAAACAGCTCGAAATATCGTTCAAATATTTATTTCGATTGTCTTACTTAAAATGAAAAACGCTTTTTCTGTTTTATCTTCAGACGGTTTTACACGTTACACTTTCATTCAATTACAGCACATTTAATTTCCTTTCTTTTTCCGGCATTCTTCTGCAATTATAAATATTACATTAACAGTGGCTGCATTTACATTTTCTAAACTGCTCTCAAAAGGGCTATTTCGGAAATAAAATACAGTGGCATCCAAAAGGTACAAAATGAAGAGGTAAGTATAAATTGTGGGAGTTAAACATTAGCAGCTGCTGAGCAGCTTTTAAAATGCATATTGTCACGACGTATCCTCTGAAATCTTGAGTGTACGCTCAGAATACAAGAATGAGTCCAAATTTGTGGATAACTAACACGTTTATTTACACAGCGTGAACAGGAGCAGTATACAGCAAACAGCCACATAACTATCTCACAAGATCCCTAAACAACTGAGGTAGAGTAAAACAGCAAATAATTGCTCCACTAATCTCATAAAACAACTCATACTATTCTCAAAACATTGACGTTATGGCATTTTCTAAAACAGCTGCTATTATTCTCAAAGCATTGACGTATGTCACAGTTCAATGTAGTTTGTACCTCGTCAACTACTGTCCAATTGAGGTATGACTCTTTTTATAGACTGTCTATAGAAACTTCTAGATATCTCTCATATCTCGTAGAACATTTGTCAATTTTGAGGCATTTCTCGAACTTTTGCGAAAGTCACCAAATTTTCGATTAATCGTGAAATATGGCAGTTGTGAAATAGGATCTGGTTTTCAAAAGAGGCTCCAGTGAGGAGAGCATTTTACACGTTTGTAAAAATGTAAATGCAAGAGTAACTGATAATAGACAAGCAAAAATATAAATAGATTATTAAATGTGAAGGGAAACCTACACACGTTGTTAATAACTTTTCTGAATATCAAAAACACTTGAGCATAAACATTTTACAATTCAGTTAATAGGTAAAACGGGGAAATATATGAATCTTATTGCGGCACCCGACAAAATGTTTTAATTGTTTAATTTTTTTCCTATTGGCAGCGAAAAGATAACACATTGTATTTTTATTATCTCTGAGAGTCATAGTGGTGTACGTTTTGGGAAATTCTTTTGCATCGTCACCCCTAATTAGAATTCTCGAAATTTGTTTCTTCTGTTGATCTGGAAGTTGATAAAGGCCGAATGAGACTAAAAATCAAGATTCTAGCTCGAGTGAAAGTGTTCGGTGATTTTGAAAAATGGTTGTGAGTGTTTTGACTATCTCTTCACACATTCAGTCTTAATTCGAATTTTTAAAATTTTCGATTATTTCCCCCTTGGTATCTAAGCTTAGATGAATCGAATGACACCAAAAGCAAGATTCTAGCTATGTAGGACGTGCTCGTTAATTTTGGTAGTGATAATATGCTTTTGGAAAACTTTCAGTGAAATTAACTGTAGACGAATACAGGTTTGAAATTTTCATCTTTACCCTCCCTGTCCACCTTTATAACATAGAAACTCAGTCCGAACTCAAAAATTTTCCCAAACACGCAAATAATTTCCGATTCTTATCTGATTAGTAAGCGCTGACATTTGGATTCAAGGTTATTTTCTTGATACTCTGCGGTCGTTTTACGTACACGAATTCTATTATGACTCAGACCTACAGTCTAATATGAATCAAGCCACTTTGAACAGCCATGCATGCAAAGTGTACCCCTATTATATCTGGGATTCGATCCCAGCAATGATTGCAGAACATCGGTGCTTTATCCTTTCTATTACTGGTGGTATTTGGAATCACATGAAATCTTTAGATACAAGGTTTCTATCAATGTTATAGGCAGACATTTGAATATGAAAGTTTGGTTGATTGCACAAGCGACATCCAGGTTCGATTGATTTTACTATCAGAATTTGGATTCAATAGTTAGATTGATTTATTTTTTACAGGCGGGATTCGGTTTCAAAAGTTTGATTGATTTCGCAGGCGTCACTTGGATCCAAGGATTTGACTGCTTTCACAATTGACACTGCATTCAAATTTAAATGCTGGATTGATTTTAGAGACGATCTTTGGATTCAAGGGTTAACTTGATTTTACAGACTTAATTTCAAGTCTTGCATTGATTTCACAAGTGATATGCGAATTTGAAGATTCGATTGATTTTACAAGTGATATTTGAATTCAAGGATTTGATTGATTTTATAGACGCCATTTGTATTTAAAGAATCGATTGATTTTGTAGGCGGCATTTGGATTCAAGAGGGCGATTGATGTTGCAGACAGTATTTAGATTCATAGGCCGATTGATTTTATAGGCCGCATTTGAATTTAAGGCTCGATTAAACATGCAGCATGCGGATTTAAAGATTCGTTCTATTTTGAAGGTGACATTTGAATTCAAGGGTTCCATTGATTTCATGTAGAGTGTGGATTCAGGAGTTCGATTTATTTTATAGGCGGTATTTGTATTTAAAAGTTCGATTAACACAGTTATTGTTAATTTCACTCTCTTTACAGTACAAACTACTTGGTAAAGAAAAAGCTTTGTGATGGAACCAAACATTGAATTCTCAGAATTTAATATATTTGATGGATTTACACGTTTCCAGCATGCGGTATTCAGGTATAAAAATTTGATGGATTTTTCAGATGGCATTTGGATTTACAGTTTTGAATGATTCCATAAGAAGCATTCATATTCAAAGGTTCGATTTGTTTTACAAAATGCGTTTGGATTTAACGATTCGGTTGATCTTGCAAGTGGCATTCGGATTTAAAATTTGAAATGATTTTACGTGCAGCATTCGGATTTAAAGTTTCGATTCGTTTCACAGGCGTATATGGTTTCAAAGCTTCGATTGCGTTTAAAGGGCTCATTCAAATTCTGAGGCCCGAGTGATTTCACAAGCGGCATTTGGTTACAAGGTTTCGATTCATTCAGGTTCAGTCATTAGATTGAATTTAGAAGTGGTATTTGGATTCAAGGTTTCAATTGGCGAACATATGAATATATGCAATGGATCGGCATTCATTTTGAGCTGCGAGATGTGCAAAGGACCATAAATATTTGAACACAAGTACTTTGCCAGATGTGAGCAAAAGTGATTGAAGAGTTAAAGAATACATTGAAAGGGAAATTTAGTTAAGAGTTTAAGATCAAACGTTTTGACAACGTAAATAGACACTTAATATAATTACAGACGAGTCAGAGTGAAAGCACAGAAATTGCTGTGCTAGTGCTTAAAATGTTTTAACTTTTTGCTTACGGGCGGGGCAGCGTCTATGCCAAACGAAGAACCTATAAAAAAAGACAAATCTTTGACATACCCTATCCCAAACAGTTCGATCCCCAGATATCCCAAACAGTTCGATTTGCAGACATTGGCGTCCATGGACGCCAATTCGAGAAATTTACATGACGTTTGGTATACTTATTTAGATCGCGATAACAATAATAAACTTAAATAATTTGGCATCACGTCTGATGTTAAAATAGCAAAATCAAACACACATCCATAACAGAAGGTTTTTATTTCACTTCCTTAAGACGTACAAAAGTTTAAAACAGGCCATAGCGCTTTCGAGCATAAGTATGCTCTTCATCAGTGGCTACACGGAAATAAAGTTTGAATCGTTCATATATAGACCAGATATAGCGACAAAATTTGCATAAATACAATCCACAAAAGAATCTACGTCTAGATAAGGATAAACCGTAAACAATTTTCAAAAATTGTTTTACAACAAAAGAACAGCATATTAAATTACAATTCAATTACAAAGTTATCTTTGAAGTCTTCCTCTTTGGGATTATGCTTGATTTACACCCGCCCTCCTTTTTTCGATTTCTGTAATTGAATTGTAATTTAATATGCTGTTCTTTTGTTGTAAAACAATTTTTGAAAATTGTTTACGGTTTACCCTTATCTAGACGTAGATTCTTTTGTGGATTGTATTTATGCAAATTTTGTCGCTATATCTGGTCTATATATGAACGATTCAAACTTTGTTTCCGTGTAGCCACTGATAAAGAGCATACTTATGCTCGAAAGCGCTATGGTCTGTTTTAAACTTTTGTACGTCTTAAGGAAGTGAAATAAAGACCTTCTGTTATGGATGTGTGTTTGATTTTGCTAATAATAAGCTTATTGATATTCACCAAGATCTAATCATCAGAGAGCATTATTTTTTGTTGTGGCAGAGTCACGAAATTTATCATGTAGTGAAAGTCACATTTAATTTTTGTAGTGAAACTCACCTATGATTTTTTAAGTAAAATAACCATCATAAGAATGTATTTTTATTTGTGCCAATAAATCCAAATTCAATGCGCTCTGTAGGGTAAAATATTTGACAGATTCAGCATTATAAATCAGACGCATATTTTTCGTAAAATAGAAAAACTGATTACAAAATTTTATATTGGAAATATAAAATAAATTGTCATAAAAATTGATTAACGAATTTGTTTAAGGCATTTTAATATGCCTGAGGGTATTAAGTTAAGAAACGGATGTAATAAAGAATTCATTTTATGTATTTTATCTCCAAAATTTTATTACTTACTTTTAAGGAATTAAAAGTTATAATTCTTAAAACGTTCGTTTGGCAACGATATTTAAATTCTTCTCTCTTAAAAAATAATTTTAGGAACTGATAATATATTTCGATTTGTTTCAGTAAAATAATACAAAACCTATTCGAAAAAATTAATGCGTTTTCACAAAGAACATTTTGGATAACAGATCGGGATATCGTTCAAATATTTATTTCGATTGTCTTACATAAAATAAATGGTGACTTTTTAATTTTTATCTTTAAGAGCTGTTTTACAAAGTGGAACAGCTATGTTACATTTTTATTTAATTACTGAGCATTTAATTCCTTTTTTTCCCACATTTGCCTGCAATTATAAAGATTAAATTAACCGGGGAGTCATATAAATGTTCTGAAATATTCTCAAAAGGAATATTGTAAGAAAAAAAAAGAAATTGTATTCAAAAGTTTAAAAGAAACTGAATAGATAAATGTGACTTCGAAGATTTACATTTTGCAATTGATTGAAAATAGTTAATAAATTATAAATAGTTAATAAATTGAAGATAGTTATATAAAAAATAGTCAATAAATTGAAAATAGTTAATAAATTGAAGATAGTTATATAAAAAATAGTCAATAAATTGAAAATAACTAATAAATTGAAAGTAGTTAATAAATAAAAAATAGTTATTAATGTAAAATACTCTTCAGAAATATATATATATATATTAGAAAAGAAAAATATAATAATAATAATAACCAATTCCAACTAATCATGAAATATTAACATCACCAAAGCAGTCAAACCACGGCCACAATGCCAATAATAGAAATGAACAGCACCGGACCAATTTCGAAGATTAACCAGAATTAAATTCCTCTTCAGGTCCGAGCATCTAATTCTAATTAACCCAAATAAATGGTTGTTTCAGATTTAGTAATAGTAAATTACTATAAATGCCGAAACTCAGACTGCAGCCCCTAAATGAGGAAGAATTGAAAAAAAGAAAAATTAGGAAATCAAGTATTACCATAAGGCAGAAACCAACGTCCACGTGTAAGTGCGATAAGACGCAACAGAATGAAAAGAGTCGAAAAGTACCGGGAAGAAGATGACGAAATATATCAGGGAGGTAGAACAAATGGTTACAGTGACCTTCCTAGACTTATCCAGTGAGTTAGAATACGAGACAGGGCAATTACCCATATAAGGAGAACAGAATATAAAAATGAAGCATAGATGAAAATTCTTACTAAACAAGTGATTCATAGAAGAAATGAATAAAATGCCATTAACACCATTATAAGGGGGCTCAAATCGTAGTATCAACTGGATAAAGTTCCATATTTTTAGCAAAAATAAAATTCAAAACATTAAATGTTAATGTATCTTATTTTCCGATTTTATTATTTTTCAAATTCTTTTAGTTTATTTTATTATTTTTCATTTATATTCAATTATATAATTAATAAATAATTATAATATTTTTTTCCCTATTATTAGCCGCCATAATTGGGAACGTTGTCTTGGATGTTATCGAGTGATATCTCAGTGTATCGATGTTATCGATACACTGAGTTGATAATTTTAATTGCGAAACTGGAAGGATATGTATTATTAGTCGCTACATTTAATAATTTTATAAAATGTACTAATTTATAATTTTCATTACAAATTTTATTGATTCTAAGAACCTGGTTTGATATAATATTTCTAAATACTGATATATGTAAACAACAGTCAAAGTGTTAAATTTTTTTATGTATTAAAATCTTGTCTTTTATCATATAAGTTTATATCCAGATTACAATTTTGTAAATCTAAATTTAAATCTAAAAAGTTTGCAACATTAGTGTCATTATTACTTGCAGTTACACCCAACTCTTTTTTTACATGCCTTTTTTTCTACACGAATTTGACGTTGGTTTTTTCAAAAAAGTCTTCCTTTTTTGAAAAAATATTTGATCTAACATGATTTCAAAGCCATTGTCTTACACTTACTTTTTACACGAATCTCTGAAGAACGTATCTACCGTGTAAAAAAAGAGTTGCGTGTAATTGTAAATTATTAGGATAAAAGTTAAATACTATGGGATTATTATTATGGGATACACATAATATGTCATATAAATATCTAAACATGTGCATATTATGCAACCCTGGATTAATGTTCTTTTCATAGAAGAATAAATACAGATTAGCCATGCATGAGGATTAGCCAGATTAGCCATGCCAATAATGCACAGATTAGCCATGTCAATAATGCACAGATTAGCCATGCCAATAATGATGAGGCACACACCCCTTGTGGGATACCAAACTGTTGCTTAAACAAATTATCACCATGTTGAATATAAAAAAATTAAGTAAATATGGTGAAATTAAGTAATTCTTTAAAAAGAAAAGTTGAATATTTTAGGATGATATCATATTTTTCAAAAATTTCTAAAATAATTCTATACATTCATTTATATCTATATTGAACAAATCTTTGGAATCAAAATTATAAATACTATGGATATTAGTAAGAGTTTTTAATTTCTTAACTAATTCAAAGCTGTTTTTCACAATATGACAATTATATGAGATATCTTTTGACAAAGAAATTTCATTTAAAATTTTTAACAATAATTTACCAGCATTAGTAATAATTTACTAGAATTATGCCCACTAGTAATAGTTCGAAAAGCAACTGGGGATTTATGAAACTTTGGTACTAGCTTCTTAAACTATGGTACTACTTTCGAGTTACAGCTTTTCACTTTTCTTTCATTGGACTTTCAAACTTTTTATTATATATATATATATATATATATATATATATATATATATATATATATATATATATATATATATAATACACCTTTACTTTGTGTAGGAAAAGTATTTGACTGGGATCGAAAATTGGATTTATATGGACATTTGTGTCTGTTTGCCTATTTATAAGGGGTAGGTATCTACTTTCCAAAACAATCTGTCTAAGTTTTAGGAAATTTGGCAGTCAAGTCAAGAGATTTATATAAGTTCTTGGATATGAAATATATATTACATGAAATGTATATTTTAAGGTGCTATCCTTTACAAGGTGTCCTTATATAAATTTAAAGATTTCAGAAAATTTTATAAGTTAGTAAAATTTCAGTTAAACTGATGTATTGGGTGCATTTAGATAATTTTTTTACTACATGCTATTTTAACACATTTTACATACTTAGCGAATTCCATTATCAGATTCGTTTATTGACTATACTACTACAGAAGATGTTTACACATTTTTGAACCATGATTTCTTAATACACTTGATGTTTTGAATAAAAACATTATTTTAATCAAATCTTGTATCTGGTAGATCTAGATTTGTTGTCTTTGGACTATCAACCTACAGTTAGATTTCCAAGATAAAAGTGTATTTCTTAAAATAAAGAATGATATTTTAGTTCATTCCTTGTTTACTGCTTTCCATAGTTTGTCGAATGTTTTAGGTTTGATTTTAGAAAATGCTCTTTTTTACAGTCCAAAAGAACAATAGCCCATTGGTGTTCCATCCTAGAACTTTGAAAGGTATGAGCAAATGGTATAACCATGTCTCTTTTATTAGTTTTTCAAGAAATTCAGTAGCATATTTGGATGCATGACTGGTAGCCTCATCTGGATGGAGTTCTACTCTTTGATAGAAAGGTGGTATTTTTTCTTTCAATATAGAAACTAAAACATCATTTTGGCAATATGTAGAATTTAATTTAACATTCTTGTCCTTTCCTCTTAACTTTAATTTTTTCGTTGTAAGGGCAACTAGCAATAATCATGAATCTTTTACTGATATTTTATTTCACTGATATACATATTTCTTAGAATCAAGTAAGACTTTTTCTCCTTTTTTTTACAATAACGAATCGATTTTTTTGCTAATCAAAAAGCCATGAACATTATGTTTTCTTTCTTTTTCTAAGATTTAAATCATTTTTATTGTCTTCTTTACAAATACAGATGTATGTAGACATTTCAATTATTCCTTGATTCGATGAACTTTCTTTGAAGATCCAAAGGTCTTACTTTTGAAATAGTCGTAGAAGTACCCAACTTCTTTAGATATTCGTTTACTTTATTATGAATAACATTACTTATTACTAACATTAATTTGCATTTAGAAATACTAATACTCTGATTTATCCAGTGTTTCGAAACTGCAGAATATGATTATTACTTTCCTTATATACATAATGTATAAGGAAAGTATTGTGACGGGGTCGAAAATTCGAATTCGAGTTTTCGACGGGAGAGCACGTTTCAAGCATCCCTGATCACGAATCAAGCATTTTTGAAGTGATGTCTGTGTGTGTGTGTGTGTGTGTGAAAGTATGTGTGTATGTGTGTGTGTGTGTCAGTGAGTCTGTGGAGACGATAACTGACGAACGAATGGACCGATTCGAACCAAATTTGGTACAAAAATCACAATCCGTAAACACTGGAAGCCTATTGTTTTTATACGCAATCGAATGTTCAGAACCCCCCTAAATTTTCGAATGAAATTTTGAAAAAATCGTCAAAAAATTAAAACCACTACTAAAGTTACGCAAATAAACATTTCTTATGTAATTTTTCATTAGAAAACGATTGACATAAATTTTAGAACGCTAAAGTGAACCGTTCTCGAGATATTGTACATTTTTAAAAAAAATTTTCAAAAAGTCATATAAAATAAAAAGAAAAATATTTCCTATTGAGAAACATGTTTACTTTTCATATGTAATACCATGCGATAAATTGAGTGACATCCTTCTCGTGGATCTAGCTCGTTCCATTTTTGAAAAAAGATACTTTGAATAATACTTTTGTATTTGAACGCCAATAGTTATTTATATGCTTTAAGAAAAACTTGTTTCTTAGTGCATAACGCTTGGCGAGATTTTGGCGACGAATTTGGCGGAATGTCGCCAACTGGGCGAGTTTTTTGAAATGTTGCCAAATTAACGAAAATCTCGCCAAATGGATAAAAATGACGCTAAATCAATGAAAATGATGACTAATTGTCGAAAATTCAATATCTTGGAAAGAATATTAGTATCTACTACAAGAAAATCCTATTTTTTTACTTTAAAAGTAGTAAATTCATTACATTATATAAGGAAAGTCATGTGTTGCCCACATCAGATTTTTTTTAATTTGAAAAGAACAAAGACATAACCTTATTTTCAAAACTTATTTACCTGCGCTGTTGTTGAAGTGGATGCTATTTAAATATATAGCGGACGATTACTTAGTTTTCTAGTTTTCATATAATAAGTTGCCAAATAATATTATTTTGATTTTTTTTTATCGAATGTGTTCTAAAAATACACACATTTCCTAGTGGTTAGCACGCGGGAATTGCACTCAGTAGGCCCGGGTTCGATTCCCTCTGCTGCGAAAACTACCGCCGTGTTCACGCGGAGTACGATCACGTTAAACATGTGGGTCCGTAAGTCCTTCCGAAAGGTTGGTGGTAGGAGAAGGAGGGTACGGTGCCTGTGGATGCCTCCCCCACTGGGTTCCGGTCTGAATTGGGTGGCTCTTCCCGGTCGTCCAAACAGTTACCTTACACCTTTCTGGTAGGTCGAACGGTCTAGGTCTCAACACATTTCCTCTATAGTATTGTTTTGGTAGTTAACATGGTTCTCCATAGGGAGACCAATTATGTGACTTACAAACCATTATCTGCCCTGACCCCAATTCTTCTGCATTGTGTCCTTCGGAAATTCATTCCCTCCACAAAATAAGAATGAATTCCTCTTGGCGTACTCCCCCTGTTCACCATTGGGACGCAGCAAAGAGCCCTCGCCTCTCTCTGCAGTGCAAGAGTTCAAGATCCCTCCAAACGGCCATGGCGCGACTTAGAAGCGGACACCTCCATAGTATGAAATTCGTGGAGAGGGAGAAATCTTTTTCTGCTTGTCCTTGCTTCCTTCCTGCTTCTCCTGCTCACCTCCTAGATTGTATGGGCGTCTCCTTGGGACAGCTGTCGGTTGAGCAGGAATTTGTCTGTGATTCTCTTTTGCGGCATGGTCTTTTGGATTTGGTGTAGGCTTTCCTACACCAAGGGGATTGGAAACAACACAACACAAACCATTGTATCCAGTTTTTATATAATGCGTATACAGAACATTTTGCAGTGGCACGACATTCCTTTTAGAATTATCGTCTTCATACGTTACATACCCACATATGTGCTCAGGAGGTCTTAATACGTAGTTTTCCATCAAAATCTCAAATTCGAAGATTTTGCGAAAAACAATATTTTTTCCATGCAATAGCTTGAAAAAAAAAAATATTTTAGAGTAAAAAAATAATGCGATGTATTTTCAAATATTTTTCCTAAAATCATGAATTTTGCAAAGCCATAAAATGAACATAGTTTTAATCCGCTTTGGCACTCGCATCTAAACGTCCAAAACTTTGGTATTGTTTCCCCTTCTATTTGTTATTTTCGATTCTCAGCACTTTTCACATGTCAAAGGCGATGCTAAGAACAGGAATGTTTTGCAGACAGAACAATTTTTACGATAGCTTTGTGAGAAGAATTTTCTAGATCCTTTTTCTCGTATTGTCCTGGGGTAAAAGTGTTTGGATATGTGAGGCAGCACAATAAAATATGCTATTACTTTCTTCACAAAGCACATATTGATACGACTGTCAAGCTCAACGAATAATACCTTGCAAGAGAATACTGATAACAATTCTTTGAAAAAAAAAATTTAGAGTTCAGTTTCACATAATACGAATATAGAGCTCACAATGTCTGTAAAAATTCGGCGGTGGCTGAAGTCTCATGGAGCTGAAATGGTTTTGCGTGAATAACATTTTGTAAAATAAAAGTTAAATTTTTTAATATCAAAAACAAGAACTCAATCCAAAATCTGATAAGATTCACTTATAGGGCTTTTAAAGAGCTACAAATTATTGCTTATTGTTTATAGCCATCACTTTTAGTTTTTAAGATATAATCAGTAGAATCTTGAAAAACGTAAAATGTTCATACTTATTTTACTTGACAAAATAATTGCTAAAAAATTATAAGATTTCTTTTAATAAATACAGATTTAGAAACTAAATTTCCTTATATATATTTTTGTCGCTTACAATTTCTATCTATCTTATATAGTATTGAAGATATTTTGAGTGAAAGTATGGAAAAAAAAACTCGTTAGGACAGATATATTTTTAAGTTTTCATAAAAATATACAGCTCGACCCCAAATCCAATTACACACATACTTGTAGGGCTTTCAAAGAGCTACAAATTCCTGTGTATTGTTCAAAGCTAGCTCTTTTAGTTTTTGCCATATAAGTAAGCATAAGAATCTTAAACGGAATATTTTCAATCTTCTTAAACAAGACGATTACTAGAAATTTATAACAGTTTTTTTAAATAATAAATATACATTTTAATACCACATTTTCTAGTACACATTTTTGTCCTTTACTATTTATATTTATCTTTTATAGTTTACTATATAATTCAAATGAAAAGTAAAACACTTCAAAAACACTCGCTCGGAGAGCTATTTTTTATCGAATTTTTTAATATATTTAGTATATTAAAATTATTTTTTTAAATATGAAATAATTCTGCAGAAGTTACTAAAATTTTGAAAAAAATCTGACTGTCCAAGTCTAAATGACTATGTTTGCGAACAAAATCCTATCCATAACCTTGGAAAGAGAATCAAATATGTTTGGAAACACGTCTAAAAGTATTAAATTATAAACAGTATTGACTACACATTTAAGTAGTAATATAAATTCCTTTCTAATATGATACCATTTAAGACATTAAAATAATATCACAATTAGGCCAGAGTGCTTTGGGTCAAATAGTGTAACTTTTATCCCGTTAAAACTTCAGCTTCGCATTGCGTCTTATTCTCGACTCTCTGCGTGTTAAACCTTGTCTGAATTTCTGGATGTCTAGTTCAGCTTATTTTTAAATGTTTTTTAATGTTCAATTACTTTAAAATGTTTGGCTTGTGCATTTCTGGATTGCATTTATATATGTGTTATATATTCATTTGGTAATGTAACGTGTTTTTTTTGTCTCGGATAATCCGACGATTTGGCTGTATATAAAAGTCCACGTTTTTACTTTTTGTTGCATTGCCACTGATCAAAGACGCTATGATGTCCGAAAGCGCTCTGGCCTAATTGTAATATTATTTTAACGTCTTTAATGGCGTTATATTAAAAAATACATTTTACTACTTAAAAGTGTAGTCTTTACTGTTTATAACTTAGAAAGAGAATTGTGGTCATAGATATTGCTGGTCTATTAGAGCCAATGAGTTTGCTTTAGGCGTTATATTAATAAAATACTTTTTACTACTTAAAAGTGTAGTATTTACTGTTTATAACTTAGAAAGAGAATTGTGGTTATAGATATTGCTGGTATATTAGAGCCAATTAGTTTGCTTTAGGCGTTATATTAAAAAAAATTTTACTACTTAAAAGTGTAGTATTTACTGTTTGTAACTGAGAAAGAGAGTTACCGTCATAGATATTGCTGGTATATTAAAGCCAATGAGTTTCCTCAGCCAAAGGGGGAGATGATTAAACGCCACTTGGCGGTACCACTACTTTCCAGAGCATACTCGTTATAGAAATTTCTAAATATCGGCTTTAAATTTAGAAATGAAGATGGTGGCATCATATTAGAAAAATAATAGCCAAACAGTCACGAAGCCCATTAGTAGGAAAGAGTAGAGCAAAATGATTACTAATAGCAACCGAATAGAGAGTAGTCTTTACTATTTGTAACTTATAAAGAGAGTTGCGGTCATAGTTATAGTTGGTCATTTAGAGTCAATGAGTTTGCTTAGCCAAAGAGAGAAATAATTAAACACCCCTTGATGGCACCACTACTTTCCAGAGCGTGCTTGCTACAGAAATTTCTAGATATCGGCTCCAAATTTAGAAATATAGATGGTGACATCATTTTCGAGAAATAGTAGCCAAATAGTCCCTAAATCAATTAGCAGGAACTAATAGAACAAAAATTACTAGTAGTTCGACTGAATAGAGCGTGCGAAAAAAAAAACTGAACTACATAAAATAAACTTAAAAATACACAATTATAACTGAAAATTAACCAAAATTTTAAATATTTACTGGTAATATAATTCCTACAACTTATTCTTTTCAGATATATTTTAAAAACGAGAGTTTTTCGACTAATGTTACGAGCTACTTCTAATTCACTTGGACACACGTATAAACGCCCAGCTTCAGCTTTGTTTTCTATATATTTGTTTTTGTATCGCAGCACTTCCAACGTGTCAAAGATTACGTTACAAACAGAAATGTTCTTGTCAGCATGACGAATTTTACGATCGCTTTGGGTGAAGCTTTTTTTTGGGGGGGGAGGGGGGGTTCTTTTATATTGTTGTAGAGGAAAAGTGTATAAGAAATTGATAGATTGTAATGGTACATGTAGTTAATTATGTTATATACATAAAACGGTTGAGTCTAACTAGGAATCATGGCCAAATCAATTAAGATGGAACCTCAACATATTAAACACTGAATGCTAACTAATATTCAACAAGTGAAAGTCATAGTCACAAAGCTCGCCTTTAGGGGACGTTCCTGAAAATTTGAACATATTTCCATTGCAAATAACAGCATCATTGGATCGGTTTCAAGCTTAATATGCGAGCATCGCGTAGAAGATTATCTGGTTACGTGCAAAGATTGAATTTGCAATTCCTTCAGAGATTTGGAAAATTGCGGTATTTATAGCAAGTTTTATTACTGTCATTGCAAATATCGTCTGTTCTACGCTGACGAGCGCACAATAAAACCAAACAAACCACAAAGCGTACAATATCCATGAAACCGGTACATGGATATTGTCATCTGCAAATTCAGTAGCGAAGCTTGAAGGGAATTTCGAGATACAGTGTCTACTCAAATCAACTTGCCACCAAACTATTTTTTTCCAATCGCCTGCAATGCTTAATAAGGCGTATAAAATATATCAAACAATGCATAATTGCAGTGAGAGTTGCTTCGCAGCCGATTGTTTAAGTAGACACTGTTTCGCTAAATTCTCACCACGTTTCGTGGCAGTCTACAATGAGAGTGTTTTTCAAATTTTGATGAACGCCTCCTACTCGTGGAATTTGTGACTATCATTTTACTTATTTCGACCCAGACCGCCCGACTTACACGAAGGTGTTGAAGACCCAGACCGTCCGACTCGTCCAGAGGACTTAGAGTAACTAGTTGGACGGCCGGTTACACGAAGGTGTAAGGCAACTGTTTGGACAGTCGGGAGAGCCACCCAATTTAGACCTGAACTGAGTGGGAGTAACAAACACAGGGACCGTACCCTCTTTCTCCTGACCCATCACTTTCGGAAGGAGGGACTACGAACTAGCCTACTGTAGCCTTTTGTAGTCAGAGCAAATTTTAAATGAAATTCGCATCCCACAGAAGATTTTAAGGCTAACTGCAATATACGCCACCGCTTGTAATAAATAAAAATCGAAGCAAAGTAAAAGCGAGAGAAACATTTTAAGAGTTTTGAAATAAATCCAAAAAACAATCTTCTAAAAGCATTTCCCCGCAAAGTTAGTTACCCAGGGTGGCAGGGTGTACACAAACGGGGGATCAAAGACGAACAGCCGCTTTGTTAGATGTCTCAAAACGTTGCACAAGTTTGGTTAGAAAGTAAGAGATTGATCTGCACCATGTTTCACATAATTACAGAAATATTTGATTGCGCAATTTCATCCACTCTGATAGAGTCATATAGCAAGAGACTACACCTCAATTTACAATCACAATTCAATCATTTTAACAATAAACTAATTTCAGTATCTGTAATTGAAAATATATTTGTTTATCTATTCTGTAAACAAATCCACAGTTCAATAAGTATAAAAACACTTGCTGCAAAGGATAAGGAAAACTTGAGAAACGTATACATAAATTGTCTTGTATTTATAGTCTTATTTGTGCTTAATTACGTTGCTAAATTTTTCTAAATCCATAGTTTTTGACCGATTTTTTTCTTTTTTCAAATTTGATGTGGGGATCCTTACTATATGAACTCTACCTGTATTCTCTACTACGTGTACCCCGTACGCGTTTCGAATTTGTAGACTCTAGGGTAGTGGATATATTAAGATTTCTATGGAAATAACCTTTTCTATGGAAATAGATTGTTTTTTGAAACTTGATATGAAAGAAAAAATATTTAATGTTAATTAACAACTGAATTAATTCAAATGTATTTACACGGAAGGCTGCTTTTATACAATATAAAATAAACTAATATAATTAACTGGAATGTGACTGAACTGGATTTTTTCATGACAGAATCCATTTCTAAATAGCCTTCATTTTTTTTTATTATTATTTTATTTTTTGTTGTTGTAAGGAAAAATTTGAAAAAGCTCTATCGTGGATCCAATTGATCACAATTATGGCACGTTACCCTTTTAAACGGTTTGAAAAAATACTTCGACTGATAAACCAAGTGTGACAATGTACCCCTCGGGGGGAGGGAGAACATTCCTCCGCCCCCTTCGGAAGGGGTTAATGACGTAATGAACACATAAACTGTATCACGGTTATTTTCGCTACAATATTTTCGCTAAAACGGTCAAGTTTTGCGAGCATTGAGCTATAAGTTGCACCTTTTATGCATAATTATGTCGAATGTTGTCCTAACAGTTTTCGCCCGAATTAAAAAAAAATCTATTTAGTTCTAGATTATTTGATAATAAAGCCGGATATAAAGTTTCGTGAAAATCCATTAATATTTGTGGCAGCTATATTGTACACAAAAAATCGACCATAGGCAGATGACAGACAGACGGACATCACTCTAAAAATAATCAAAGCATGTTAAGGAGGTCCTAACATATATATTGGCATCAAAATCTTGAAATTGAAAATTTTCGTGATTTTTTTTTTAATTTTTTTTTTACGAGATATTCTATAGTATGCTGAAGTAAAAAATAATTTTATAAATGAACGATATTGTATTGTCGACTGCGTTATGTTGGTTACCTTTTTGATATAGGATTCAGGGTGTTATTGATATATCCAAGTTCTTAAATAATATTTTTATTAAGCAAATATTTTTCATATTCACATATTTTCTATTGTGTTTAAGAATCTGTTGTAACAAAACATAAATGGTACAACTTTTACTGCACTTTTAGCGTTTTCATTCACACGTATGTTTACTAAAAATCCGATATTTTGTAAATTGTTTTATAAACGGGATCTGGAATATCTTATTTTTCAGATTTGAACAGTACAAATAATTTTGTTTTAGCGAAAACAGGGATTCCTATTAATTTTTGTACAGGAATTAAATTAGATATTTTAATAAAATGCCTTAGAACAATATACTACTAGGAATTGCACATCTTAAATCACTATGCCAACGGCCCTACCGTGCTGAAAACACCGGTTCTCGTTAGATCACCGAAGTCAAGCAGCATCGGGCGCGGTTAGTACTTGGGTGGGTGACCACCTGGGAACACCGCGTGCTGTTGGCGTATTTCGGGCGCGGTAGCCCGGTTGTTTGCGCTCTGTATTTGCACACTGCCACAACTGCCGCCGTGTTCATACGGAGTACGATCAGGTTAAACATGTGGGTCCGTAAGTCCTTCCGAGAGGTTGGTGGTAGGGGAAGAAGGGTACGGTTCCTGTGGAAGCCTCCCCTACTGGGTTCCGGTCTAAATTGGGTGGCACTTGCCGGCCGTCTAAACGGTTACCTTACACCTTTCTGGTAGGTCGGACGGTCTGGGTCTCAACAACAACATCTTAAATCACTAGCATCGGTGGGTATATCTATTAGTTAGTAATGCACTAAAAAATCGCTCATGTTGCTGCTAAAAATAAATCCATTTAAATATATTATTAAATTACAGCATATAAAGGTAGCTATAGGTTTCGATTTTAAGAGTCCTTTTGCTACAGTAATTTGAACGTGTATATTTTCATTTATTCAAATTTACTTACCCACCATCCGAAACGTGTAGTTTACTTCCTTTTTATTACAAACATCATTATGTAATAATCTTTTAGTCATTGGTATTTTTATAATGTGTGTATATTTCTTGAAGTGGGTTGTTGATGCAGCCTCCGAAACCTAAGCTCGTAGTCTTCTTCATTGGGGGATTTTTGTTCTGTTCGTTCATATTCCTCCTTATATTTTACTATTCATTTTTTTTTTTTTAAGTTTCTGTTTTTCAACGATTTTTCTCTTGTATCACGTGTGAAACTCCGTCGACAGAAGTCTTTCTTGCTTTTCCAGGTGTGCTTCGCTGTAAAATCACTGACATAAATCGTAAGTGTCTGGGAGGAAATCGAAATTTGGTATTTCTGATTTTCCCCCAAAGACGATTCTCTGAATATAACCTGCAATGTTAAGTGGCTTGGGCACCATTTAAAAAAATCTGATGTGGGCAGCACATGACTTTCCCTGCAGACTTATGTCCACGTTCTCTTTATTGTAATTAAATTTAATTCACTTTAAATTCAATTATCGTTCTCATTTGGTAACTGGGTTCATTTTCAAAAGTGGCGTAGAAAAAACTAAAATATCTCGAGAACGGCTAGTCCTAGTATAATGGGGTTGGTTTTATTTTTTCTTCGTTAAAAATTACGTATAAAACAAACATTTAATGGATATATTTGAGCATACGTAGTTTTTTATTCTAGATTTTGACAATTTTTAAAGGTCATTTTGCAAAAAAAGGCAGGCTGTTTGTTCTTTTCCGAATCGTACCAAAATCTAATCAGCACCTGAGTATCCTACAAGTAACTTATCTACCAAATTTTGTGAAATTTGGTCAATTAGTATTTAGTATTAGTAGATACATGAAAATTTTATTTGCCATTCCGCAAAAAAAGGCGAGTTCTGTTTTTACGAATCCTACCAAAAACTAATCAGCACCAGGGTCTCACCTAAGTGACTTACCTACCAAATTTTATGAAATTCGGTCCATTAGGTTTTTAGTTAGAGTGGATACATACATTGCACAGACAGACACACACGCAGACGTCACGTTAAAAATAGTTTTTTCGTATTCTAGAGGTCTCGAAACGTGTAGATCCGTCGGGTTCTCGATTTGCGATTTTCAGCATGATTCCAATACCTTCCCTATACATTACCATGTACTGCAGGGAAAGTAAAAGAAATCGGACTTTACTGTAAATCTTATGGACAGCATTATTCTATGGTGCTACCGTAGTCCTCACACGTACTTTTATCAATAGTTAAACTATTTTATTATTTCTTAGTTTATTATTTATAAAACAATTCGTATATTTATTGTCTACGTATATTTATTGGTATTTCTTTGTGGGAATCACTACTTATAGTTCATGAAATAATACACACACCTACACATACACGCATATTTATTAGAAAAATGGATTAATAACTAATACTAGGTAATTACTGACAAAGCATTAAAACAATAATATAATCAAAACAGTTAAAACACGGAAAAAGAAATGAGCAGTACTAGGCTTAATTTGGAGGTTAATTCAAATTAGATATCTCGCCATGTCGGAGCATCCGACCTAAATTAACCCAAACAAATGCTTGTTTCGGATATGGCAATAGTTCGTTACTAGAAATGCCATAGCCCAGTCCACAAACACAAATAGCGGATAAAAGTTTAAAAATTGTATGTCAAACATTTTTGAGCCCTTACAGAGCTTACAGAAGACGCCCAGGGACCCAACAAACTGATTTTTTCCACACTTATATTATTGATTCCAATACAAGAACTAACGGAGTCGGATTTTAATCCCGAAAATTGGACGTGACGGGAATTGCCACTTTTTTATTCGAAAGCCTTTCCAAACCTTTCAGAAGCCCAGCAGTGAATTTAACTTTTTGCTTACGGGTGAGACAGCGTCCATCCCAAACTAAGAACCTCTCAAAAAGACAGGTATTTGACATACACTACCCCAAACATTTCGATCCCCCTTTTGCAGTATGACGGCTTAACGTCTGGCCACTTTAATTAATCTTTTGCTTACGGGTAGGACAGCGTCTAACCGAAACGAAGATCTCTAAAAGAAAACAGATATTTGACATACCCTATCCCAAACAGTTCGATCCTCCTTTGAAGACATTGGCGTCCGGATGCCAATGTCTGCAAAAGGGGATCGAACTATATTTGGGATAGGGTATGTCAAATACCTGTCTTTTTGAGAGGTTCTTCGTTTGGGATGGGCGCTGTCCCACCCGTAAGCAAAAGGTAAAAGGTTGAATTACTGGTTACTTATAGTAACGATTACAGATCCAATACCACAGACCGAGCGTGTATACTCATGTGCCTTTCCTTACAAACTTATTGGGGTGCTTAAGGGTTTTTCTAGTAAAACCTGTACGCACCTTACACTGTATGAAAGGTACTACGGACGAATTGTAAGAACAAAAACGAAATAAGATATCTTTCATATTAGTCTATGAAAAATATGAGAACTATCCACAATATAATCTTCTAAAAGCATGTGTCGCAAGCGTATGCTGCACAAGGCGATAGTGTATAGACACATCTGGTCCCAAGGGAACAGTTGCCCACACAGCAGCTACACAATGCTAGAAAATAAATGTCAATAGGAATAGTTTCCCAATCTCTTGAGGCGTTGAGGGAAAAATTGCTATCGCCTAACTATATAACTAAAGGAATGCTGGATTGCTCAACTATCCCCGTCCTTTGAGTTTCTGAGGTTCAGTAAAATAAAAAACTATTATTTCAAATGATTTACTTCTTCGATGTTTTCACAGTCCTTGGATTGTTTTTGTTACTTTCCTTATATATATAATGTATAAGGAAAGTATTGTGACGGGGTCGAAAATTCGAAATCGAGTTTTCGACGGGAGAGCACGTTTCAAGCATCCCTGATCACGAATCAAACATTTTTGAAGTGATGTCTGTGTGTGTGTGTGTGTGTGTGTGTGTGTGTGTCAGTGAGTCTGTGGAGACGATAACTGACGAACGAATGGACCGATTCGAACCAAATTTGGTATAAAGATCACATTTCGTAAACACTGGAAGCCTATTGTTTTTATACGTAATCGAATGTTCAGAACCCCCCTAAATTTTCGAATAAAATTTTGAAAAAATCGTCAGAAAATCAAACCCACTAATAAAGTTACGCAAATAGACATTTCTTATGTAATTTTTCATTAGAAAACGATTGACATAAATTTTAGAACGCTAACATGAACCGTTCTCGAGCTATTGCACATTTTTGAAAAAAATATTACAAAGTCATATAAAATGAAAAAAAAAAATTCCTTATGAGAAACATGTTCACTTTTCATATGTAATACCATGCGATAAATTGGGTGACATAATTCTTGTAGATCTAGCTTGTTCCATTCATGAAAAAAGATACTTTGAGTAATACTTTTTGTTTGAAAGCCAATAGTCATTTTTCTGCTATAAGAACAACTTATTTCTTCGTCCATAACGCTTGGCGAAATTTTGGCGACGAATTTGGCCGAATGTCGCCAATTTGGCGACTTTTTGAAATGTTGCCAAATTAACGAAAATCTCGCAAAATGGATAAAAATGACGCTAAATCAATGAAAATGACGACTAATTGTCGAAAATTCAATATCTTGGAAAGAATATTAGTATCTACTATAAGAAAAACCTATTTTTTTACTGTAAAAGTAGTAAATTCATTGCATTATATAAGGAAAGTCATGTGTTGCCCACATCAGATTTTTACCTTTGTTATGGGAGTGAACAACAGTCTCTCTTCTGGTTGCCTAATAATGAAAATATCTGTATTTGATACTTGGAGAATGTTTTTAAAGTAACTTCCAAAGACCAAGAGAATTTAATAGAATCTTTATTTTCGACTAGCCGCCTTTGGCGACCAGCCTGTTCGCTACCCTTGAAAATTCTGACCGTGGCAAACTCGTTGGCGCGACCTACCAGAAAGGTGTAAGGTAACTGCTTGGAAGGCCAGGAAGTGCCACACAATTTAGACCGGAACCCAATGGGGGAGGCATCCAAAGAGACCGTACCCTCCTTCCCCTACCACAAACCTCTCGGAAGGACTTGCAGTCCCACACGTTTAACGTGATCGTACTCCGCGTGAACACGACTGCAGTTTTGGCAATGGCGGGAATCGAACCCGGGCCTACCGAGTGAAATTCCCGCGCGCTAACCACTGGGCTACCGTGCCATCCGCGACAATCTCCATAACTTTATTTTTATTCGGCAATTTTGGGAATCGAACCCGGGCCTACCAAGTGCAAATCCCGCGCACTAACCACTGGGGTACTTCACCCTCCGCGATATTCTTCATAACTTATTTTTTATTCACCCAATTTAGACCGGAACCAAGTGGGAGAAGCATCCACAGGGACCGTATCCTTCTTCCCCTACCACCAACCTCTCGGAAGGACTTACAGACCCACATGTTTAACGTGATCGTACTCCGCGTAAACACGGCGGCAATTTTGGGAATCGAACCCGGGCCTACCGAGTGCAATTTCCGCGCGCTAACCATTGGGCTACTTTGCCCTACGCGACAATCTCCATAACTTTCTTTTTATTCATCCAATTTAGACCGTACCCTCCTTCCCCTACCACCAACTTCTCGGAAGGACTCACGGACCCACATGTTTAACGTGCTCGTACTCCGCGTAAACACGGCGGCAATTTTGGGAATCGAACCCGGGCCTGGTAACTGGTTGGACGGCCAGGATGTGCCACCCAATTTAGACCGGAACCCAGTGGGGGAGGCATCCACAGGGAACGTACCCTCCTTCCCCTACCACCAACCTCTCGGAAAAACATACGGACCCATATGTTTAACGTGATCGTACTCCATGTCAGTGGCGGAAATCGAACCCGGGCCTACCGCGTGCAATTCCCGCGCGCTAACCACTGGGCTACTTCGCCCTCCGCGACAATCTCCATAACTTTCTTTTTATTCACCCAATTTAGACCGTACCCTCCTTCCCCTACCACCAACCTCTCGGAAGGACTCACGAACCCACATGTTTAACGTGATCGTACTCTGCGTGAACGTGGCGTAAGTTTTGGCAGTGGCGGGAATCGAACCCGGGCCTACTGAGTGCAATTCCCGCGCGCTAACCACTGGGCTGCCGCGCCCTCCGCGACAATCTCCATAACTTTCTACATATTCACCCAATTTAGACGGGAACCCAGTGGGGGAGGCATCCACAGGGGCCGTATCCTCCTTCCCCTACCACCAACCTCTCGGAAGGACTTACGGACCCACATATTTAACGTGATCGTATTCCACGTAAACACGGCGGCAGTTTTGGCAGTGGCGGGAATCGAACCCGGGCCTACCGCTAACTTCCCGCGCGCTAATTTGCAATTTAAAATGACCATATGCTTAATTCCATCATCCTCATTCCATTGTTTCATTGTTCCATCATTTAAAATATCCATAAAATTAAAATATCCATTTAAAATATCCAAAAGTTAAAATATACATTTAAAAAATCCAGATCGTCCCATCATTTAAAATATAAATATAATAATTTATATAGAGCAAAGGCGCTCTATTCAGAACCGTGACGTCACCTCCACCTTGACGTCCCCACCCACCACCTTCCCTGCTTCAGCGGGGGAGAAACGAACGGAACGCCGAGAAATTTAAAATCATGACGTCTTTAAAATTGCGATCCTGAAGGCAATTTTCATTATTTCTGGACCAGATTAGACTTGTAAGAATGCCAGATATTTCAGCTTTCTAAAAATGTAAATTATTAGTCGAAATTATGAGTACTTTTTACTATGCGAGAATTTAAAAACCAAAAATCGTTTTTTTGAGCCAAAAGTGACTTTTGTTTTAAAATCTTTAAAAAATATTAGAAATCGAAATGGAGATTTGAAATTGATATATTTTTACTCGCAATTGTCTGCTCTTTCCGATGGTGTGAGTTGTTTTTTTCTACGACGTCTGGATCGTGGAGAAAAAAGGGCAAAAAGGGCAAAAAAAGGTCGAAATCGCATAAAACATTAAATAAATAAAAAAATAATTAGAATTTTGAAAATCGGTTTTCACGTGTCCCCTTCCCTCCCCCCCAGGTCTCCGATTGCCAAATTTCGTAGCTCTCCGACGCGCGGTCGCGAAACGTATAGTGTATAAGACAGACACACAGACACACACACACACACACACACACACAGACATTGCCTTTTATTATTTAAGATAGCATATCGAAAATGAACTACATATTTATTTAAGATAAAATTCTGCTACAATTTTCAAACGAGCTTTCCTGGAAATTAACAATTTTTAATGTTGCGGAAATGCAATTTCAAAATTAGAAAAGTTTCAAAAAGTTTTGAATTATTTTTGAAAGTCTTGTTGAATATCATGTCTGTGGTTAAGGATTTAAAAGGTGATATAGATGACAATGCCCCTAAATATTTTATACAATGAAATTTTGGCAAAATATTTATATATAAACTTTAAAGTGTCATGGGATTCTTAAAATATGGTGATAAAATGGATCATGTTCAACATTTTATATCTTATAAAGTATACATTTTAGAATCACTTTTTCTTGTGATAAATCCATATTTCATTTCAATATAGTTTCTTTTAAACATAATATAAAGAAATATTTTTTATAGAGAGTTGAAAACTATGAACCATTTATCGAACAAAAATTTGGTATGTCAACTTGTATCCAACAATATTCGGAAATGTTTACATTCCAAACAAAATATTTGGTATCTAGCTATATTTCGTTAGTAATTTCTTATCGTGAATTTAAATTAATTTAGTATTTAAAATACATTTCTATTTAATGTAATGTTGCATTTCATCTTAAAAAATTTTCAAAATTTTAATAATATAATCTCTAAAATTATAATCTCTATATATTCTCTAATCTATTAAAAAATATGTTTGCAACCAGAAAACTTGAAATAAAAATTTCACTTTACATACACTAACATCTATAATATCGATGTTAATGTCTACAGATGGTAGCATCAATTATGTATTCTGGAAATTCCGTAAAAATATTCGAAAGTTTCAGAGTTATCTTGCAAGCTATTTCAAAATTTAAAACCGCATTCTGAGGTTTAAAGTAATCACTTTCTGACAGTTAATTTTTAATAAATAACGAGATATTTTGGGCTATAACTCCGGTAATTATAGGATTGTTGATAGGATTGTTTTCATGTGGAATAGTTTTAAATGATCAGAGAAATTTACATTTTCGCATATATTATTTTGAAATAATTTTTTTTTTAATTTTTAACAGTCCTATGATCCTTTGAAAAATAAAAAAAAAATTCAGTGGATCTAAGGAATATATATTTTTTTAATGAGGAATATTTTATATAACGACCAACATATTGTGGTTTGGTAAATACAGTATTATTTATAATCAAGAAAAAATATGAAAAATAAAATATATTGCTTTACGCATAATAAAATTAATAAAAATCTCCTGTGAATTTTGCAAAAAGAAAAAAATGTATATATAATAATTGTATTATTTTTATACGATCAGCATTGTTAAGGGAAAAGATTTATTAATGCGTACACTGATAAAAAAAACACTTTCATCATTAAGTAGCAAAGTGATTACAATGAAAAAATATTTCTTCTTTTAAAAAAGAACGTTTTTTGTTCTTGGAGACTGTTAAATAACAAGGGAGTATTTAGGCTCCCACAAAAAGTTGTTACGTAAAAACTGTTTTTTTAACCACGAATCCCTTAATCACAATAGAAATTCATCCACATAGTTCCTCAAAGGTTACCAATTAACTTATTTACTTTTTGTAGTCAAAGAATTGCAGATCAATTATTTAATTAATTTAGGAATAGGAATTAAAGGAGCGTGGAGAAGTTTCAGTGGCTCAAAACAATTATTTAAAAATTTAATGTGGGCCACACATGATTTCCTTATATAATGCAATAAATTTACTTCTTTTACAGTTAAAAAATAATATATAAGATCCACGGTACTGTGCTTTTAACGTTGAATTGTACATTTGGCGATTTTCCGGATGACAATTTGTAATACTATTTCAAACTACCCACTTATATTTCACACAACTCTAAATTAACAATTATCAATATTGATAGCATCCTCAATAAGCGATATAGTTCATATATTATAATATTTTAATAATTCATCAACTAGGCACCAATTTCACTAATTTAGCGCCATTTTTGCAATTTTGACGATATATTAGTCAATCTGGAGCAAAATACCGCAAAGTTGGCAATACTTTGCTAGATTATTCACCAAATTTGCCAAATATATCACCAAGTGTTACAGACAAATGTCGAGAAGAGCATTTCTTATATACTAGAATTTATGCTAGAAATGAGAATTTGCGAAACATTGCTTCTTATTTGGCGTCATTTTTATCAATTTGGCGTCATTTTTATCAATTTGGCGACATTTTTGTCACTTTGGCTACATTTAAGAAAGTCGCCCTGCTAAATTTCTCGCCAAGCGTTACGGACGGACGGACGGTGAAATGGGATATTCTTATAGTCTATTATTATGTTCCTTCCAAGATATTGAACTTTCATCAATTAATCGTCATTTCATTGATTCAGCGTCAGTTTCATTAATTTGGCGAATTTTCATCAATTGGGTGACATTTTCGTCAATTTGGCAACATTTAAAAGTCACCAAGTTGGAGATATTTCGAAAAATTTGTCACCAAAATTTTATCCAAACGTTACGTACGGAAGAATAGGTTATTCTTATAGTGCCTGTAGATTCTTATATTATTTGCGAGATATTGAATTTCTGTCAATTAGTCGTCATTTTCATTGATTTAGCGTCATTTTTATCAATTTGAAGACATTTTCGTTAATTTGGCAACATTTTAAAAAGTTGCCAAGTTGGCGACATTCCACCAAATTCGTCGCCAAAACCTCGTAAAGCGTTATGGAGAGAGAAATAAGTTATTCTTATAGCAGATAAATGACTATTGGCGTCCAAAAACAAAAGCATTAGACAAAGTATCTTCCCTCATGAATGGAACGAGCTAGATCCACCAAAATGACGTCACTAAATTTATCGCATGGTATTACATATGAAAAGTGAACATATTTCACAATAGTTAAAATTTTTTATGTTATTTTATGTGATTTTTTGATAAATTCATTTGAAAAATGTGCAATATCTCAAGAACGGTTTATGCTAGCGTTCTAAAGTTTATGTCAATTGTTTTCTAAGGAAAAATTACATAAGAAATGTCTATTTGCGTAACTTTATTAAAAGTTTTGATGATTTGTTCAAAATTTCACTTGAAAATGTAGGAGGTTCTGAACATCCGATTGCGTTTAAAAGCAATAGGCTTTCAGTATTCACAGATTGTAATTTTTGTACCAAATTTCGTTCGAATCGCTCCATTTGTTCGTGAGATATCGTTTCCACAGACTCACTGACATACACACAGACATCACCGCAAAAACGTTTGATTCATTCGTGTTCAGGGATGCTTAAAACGTGCTCTCCCGTCAAAAACACGAATTCGAATTTTAGACCTCGTCACAATACTTTTCTTATACATTATACTATGTATATAAGGAAAGTAATATGACTTATTAATAATTTAAATTAAATGAATTTTTTCTTCCTCATACTCTTATATAGGGAAAGTATATTTGACGCGAAGTAAACACTGAGAAATTATTTATAGATAAAAAATATCCTCTTTAGATTTTAATTTATACAATTATGAACCTAGTGCTAAGAAACCCCAGTTCCTATATCTTTCTTATTAAAGCTGCTGCATAAATTATTAAAATATAAAGAACTGAATCTTGTGAGGAAAAACTAACTAAATATTATGAAAGAAAATTAATGAATGCATATATATGATGCGCCTGTATCTACCCCCCCCCCCCCCGTCTGCATACTTTGCTTTAAAATTAATTATCCTATTTCAGAGAATATATCAAGTCTCGTGAGATATTAAACATGCAACGTATGATCATTTATTATTTATCAAAGTTTCAAAATCGATTTTAAATGATTTAAGTAAAAAAAGGTTTTATTCTTAATTACTGGGCGGTTCAGAAATTCAAATGTCCCTAAAGACTTCTGATTTCACGTAGTAAGACATCTTTTCTCAAAAATCAAAAATTTTCATCAAAAATTTTCAAAAGTAAGGATGAGTTAGATTTTTTTTTTATTTCAGCACTGTGGTGGAGGAGTGTGTAACTTACTTAAAAAACGTTCTGAAGGTCGTTGAAGTACATAAATGTAAATTTAAATAATTATTTATGAAACCTTTCCAAATTTCATGATCGGCGTTATGATTTTTATTTGGAAAGTTTCTCATTTTCATTTAATGACTATTTTCACATCTATATAAGAGTTGTCTAAAGTGTGCCTACCTAAGGTAACCTAGAAGACTGAATCCTTGCATATTTATAGTATCAGTTAAAAGACAGAATCTAAAGGAGACGGATATTCGATTTACACCCTTAGGGCAAAAGAATTGTTGTTTTTAATTTTTTTCAGACGCTCCATAAGACCTCTTGGAGATACAGAGAGCTGACCCCTCGCCTTCTTGTAGCGGATATTATACGGTTTTTTTCTAAAAGTGGTTTAAGAAAAGTTTCATAAAGCCTTTAGTTAATCCCCCGGTGGCATAGAAGGCTGAATCTATGCATATTTATGGTATTGGCCCCTATTAAACAAAATGGAGCCGGTTATTCGATTTCTCTCTATAGAGGTAGACAAAATGGAGGCGGACATAAAGTTTTTCAGAACTCTCCCGAATCCCAACGGTGACCTGCAAGCAGATAAAGGCATACTGAAATCGATACACAGATGTCGCAAATCTAAAATTTATTTTTTTACCAGTATTGTTTTATAATGCAGTTTAAAGGGTATCAAAAGGTTGGCAAAAGAAAAATTATGCAGAGTTAAGTATTGAGTTTAGCAGATACTTTTACTCGTTTGGGCTCAACATTCCAACTGAACGGTAGCGACCTCATATATCATTCTCTCTGCGGAAAGTTCTGGAAAAGCACGTTACTCGTGAAGTTTTTAGTCAATCTACAACATTCGTAAAGTTTCTAGAACTCGCTATAATTCGCCAAGATGGCAAGATTTTTGCCAAATCTGTAGCCAAGAGCAAGCTATCCAGATCTACAAGTTATAACAATATTTTTCTGTTACGTATTTGTAATAATATGATGTCACGCCCGTTACATATGTCTGTTTAATCTCAGTCACACTTCTAGATTTACTCTATCCAGAGCCCTAAGATGTTCCGCATCAAAAATTGATTCAGTTAAATTTTACTTCGTGTTCGATATTACAAGTATGCGGAGTTCCTAATTTACTGGGGGGGGGGGGAAGGTGCTGGAGGGCCTGGAAAAACTTTTTGCATCCCTTATCCGTTTTGTTCACTTCCGGGGAAGAGATTGGAAATTCCGGGTCTGTTTGATTATGTACTGTGGATGATTATATACGTGTGCATAGATTCAGCCATTTAGGGTACTGGTGGGTTTCTGTAAGGTGATTGGAAAATGTTTTCAAAAAAGAAAAAGAAACATTTTCTTCGTCTAAAAAAAGGAGGGGGGGGGGCATAAAAAAATCAGACTCCTTAGGTTCCTTCCTAGGGTCGTCTTCCATAAGTGTTGAAAACCCAGGCCACCCGACTCATCATCCTAAGGTAAGAGCTGGTGTTTGAGCGGTCGGATCCTCCATAAGTATGTAAAGATTCAGAACAGTCCTCCATAAGTGTGTAAAGATTCAGAACAGTCCTCCATAAGTGTGTAAAGATTCAGAACAGTCCTCCATAAATGTGTAAAGATTCAGAACAGTCCTCCATAAGTGTTGAGACCCAGACCGTTCGACCTACCAGAAGGTAACTGTTTGGACGACCGAATATGTATTCTCCTCCGTAAGTGTGCAAAGATTCAGAACAGTCCTCCATGAGTGTGTAAAGATTCAGAACAGTCCTCCATAAGTGTTGTTGTTGTTGTTGTTGAGAACCAGACCGTCCGACCTACAAGAAAGGTGTAAGGTAACTGTTTGGACTGCCGGGAAGTGCCACATATTTTTAGACCGGAACCAAGTGGGGGAGGTATCCACAGGGACCGTACCCTCCTTCCCCTACCACCAACCTCTCGGAAGGACTTACGGACCCACATGTTTAACGTGATCGTACTCAAAATGAACACGACGGCAGTTGTGGCAGCGTGCATATCCAGTGCGCAAACTACCGGGCTACCGCGTTCGAAATGTGCCAACAGCACGCGGTGTTCCCAGGTGGTCACCCACCCAAGTACTAACCGCGCCCGATGCTGCTTGACTTCGGTGATCTAACGAGAACCGGTGTTATCAGCACGGTAGGGCCGTTGGCTTCGTCCTCCATATGTGTTGAAGACCCAGACCGACCGGCTCGTCAGCAAGGACATGAGCAACCGATTAGTCGGCCGGGGTCCTCCATATGTGTGTAAAGATTCAGAATATTCGGTCACCAGTGAGACTATTGGAAGGTCTCGAAATATTTTGCGAACACGTATCCCATTTTCTCCTCCCACGAAGGTAAAATTAAAAACCCGGCTCCGTTAGGTTTTATCCCGTGGTCCACACTATACGTGCGAAAAGATTCCCATTCGAAGTCACCGAGTGGCTTTTGAAAGGTATGGATAAACTAAAAACAAACATTAAATTATTACTTAGATGTAAAATCGATTGCTAGACAAATATTAACTGAAAGATTTAAAATATAATTTAAAACTTTTTAACTAGCATTCATCGATGTACAAAAAACATGAACTAAAACACTCGACAAAATGAAAACAAAACTAATTCGGCACAAAACTTTTATTTTAAGTAAATTGTTTAAATAAAACTCATTACATCATCAGTTTCATAAGTGATTTTTTCATTCAATGTTTCTGAGGGGGAAAAAAGATTAAACTATTGTGTTAAAGTGGACCTAAATTAAGTTTTCCCTCCTTTTTTCCCCCTGACTGTTCCGTCAAATTAAATGAATAGAACGGTTTAAGTAAAAACTTTTTCTCTAAAATGAACACCGGAATTTTATTTCGTTGAAAGTGAGGAACCAGATAATGAAACACAGAAAAATGAAATACATTTTGGTGAAATTAATTAATTTATTCAGATAAAACTTGTGACAGAAAAATATTTCATTTATGACTTAAGTTCTCATAAGTTGCAACAAGTTTTATGTATTACTGAAGCGGTGTCTGTAAATTGGAAATACAAGAACTGGAAATTACGTTTAGGGTGCCACTGAAATTCGACAAGTTAACGACAAATTAAAAATGCCATTTTATGTGTGAACGAATAAATTACATTTACACAAAGTTTCAATTTTTCCAGGCCGTCCAAACAGCTGCTCAGGACGGACGAGTCGAACGGTCTGGGTTTTAATTTACAAAAACATACGAATTCACGGAGTGTAGTCAGAAACTTATATCCGAGGCAACATAATAAAAGTTTGGTACTTGAGTATTATATCGAATTTCGTTGACGCTCTTTAAAAATAAGCGATATTTTGGCAGAATGTTTTTTGATGTGAAACATCTTAAGGCGTGGGGTACGGAGAAAATCTATTGTAATAATAATAATAAAGGAATATGTCTGTCTGTTCGTCTGTTTCGGTCGTCTGAAGCGAAAAATCTAAACGTCGTATGGCTATGAAATTTGGTACACAAGTATTTTAGGAGCCGGGTGATACGCCTCGGTTTGAATTGTTTTTTTTAAGTAATTTTAAGTCAAAAAATACTTCCTGTACACGGCATATTTCTGGCATATCTTCTACTAGAAAATGTGCCCGTCGTTTCTTATGATTTAAAATGCAAACTAATAAACACTACATCAGAAATCACTGCCATTCCTGGAAACCAAGTAACGTAAATAAACTATAGGGTGGATGCACACACGGCTGCGCCTTGACGGCTCATTTTAAATCCAGGGAAACGCCGTGTGCATTTTCTAGTCTTGAAATAAATGTGACGGGGCTGAAACGGAAGTAGACTTGTCCCTGCTAGTTTCCTCGTTGGAGCGGTCAGTTCTAGTGTTTGTTTTTTGCTTTTTTCGATTTGAATTTGTTTTTCTGGCCTTTGGTGGTGTAGCTTTTGTCTGTTTCTAGTTTCGGGATTTGGCTTTCTGGTGTGTTTTTCGCTTTCTGGTGTGTTTTTCGCTTTCTGGTGATTGCCATTGGCCTACTTCGTTATTGCTGGTGCTTAGCTTGATTATTTTGTTGAGGTTGTTCAGTCAGCTTATTTTGTTTCGGGACTATGGTTTCTTTTGTTACCCCTCTTGCTTTTCATGCCACAGTTTTTAAGGAGATTTCGAAAGCGACGTTCATCAGAATTGGCGAAAAGCATGTTGTTGTTGTTGTTGAGACCCAGACCGTCCGACCTACCAGAAAGGTGTAAGGTAACTGTATGGACGGCCGGGAAGTGCCACCCAATTTAGACCGGAACCCAGTGGGGGAGGCATCCACAGGGACCGTACCCTCCTTCCCCTACCACCAACCTCTCGGAAGGACTTACGGACCCACATGTTTAACGTGATCGTACTCCGCATGAACACGGCGGCATTTGTGGCAGCGTGCAAATCTAGCGCGCAAACCACGGGGAAACCGCACCCGGGATGGCCAACAGCACGCGGTGTTCCGAGGTGGTCACCCACCAAGTACTAACCGCGCCCGATGCTGCTTGACTTCGGTGATCTAACGAGAACCGGTGTTTTCAGCACGGTACGGCCGTTGGCCCGGCGAAAAGCATGTGAATAAACTGAAAACTGAATTCTCTGGAACATTTTGAATCACGCAAAGAAGAAAAAAAAAAAAAATCTCAAAGTATTCTACATAACAAATTGTCACAACTTGGGCATCCGAATTTGATTTGCTTTAGACTTGTACCATAGACATGAAATTCTAGAACGCATTGGAACTATTTGACAGTAACGTCTGGTGGGGTGAAGCAGATGACGCAGGATAAGAGCTGCTTCACTTAAAGTTACCGGCTAAATGGGCCATTGTTTCTACTATTATTTGACGAATTTGTCAGTTACGCTTGGCTATTACTTTCCTTATATACATAATGTATAAGGAAAGTATTGTGACGGGGTCGAAAATTCGAATTCGAGTTTTCGACGGGAGAGCACGTTTCAAGCATACCTGATCACGAATCAAACATTTTTGAAGTGATGTCAGTGTGTGTGTGTGTGTGTGTGTGTGTGTGTGTGTGTGTGTCAGTGAGTCTGTGGAGACGATAACTGACGAACGAATGGACCGATTCGAACCAAATTTGGTACAAAAATCACAATCCGTAAACACTGGAAGCCTATTGGTTTTATACGCAATCGAATGTTCAGAACACCCCTAAATTTTCGAATGAAATTTTGAAAAAATCGTCAAAAAATCAAAACCACTAATAAAGTTACGCAAATAGACATTTCTTATGTAATTTTTCATTAGAAAACGATTGACATAAATTTTAGAACGCTAACATGAACCGTTCTCGAGATATTGTACATTTTTCAAAAAAAATAATCAAAAAGTCATATAAAATAAAATAAAAATATTTCCTATTGAGAAACATGGTTACTTTTCATATGTAATACCATGCGGTAAATTGAGTGACATCATTCTCATGTATCTAGCTCGTTCCATTCATGAAAAAAGATACTTTGAATAATACTTTTGTATTTGAACGCCAATAGGCATTTATCTGCTGTAATAATAACTTATTTCTTAGTGCATAACTCTTGGCGACGAATTTGGCAGAATGTCGCCAACTTGGCGACTTTTTGAAATGTTGCCAAATTAACGAAAATCTCGCCAAATGGATAAAAACGACGCTAAGTCAATGAAAATGACGACTAATTGTCGAAAATTCAATATCTTGGAAAGAATATTAGTATCTACTATAAGAAAATCCTATTTTTCACTGTAAAAGTAGTGAATTCATTACATTATATAAGGAAAGTCATGTGGTGCCCACATCAGATTTTTTTAAAATAATATTTGACAACACTTGAACCAGTAGCGTGATGTGTTTTGATGATGTTCTTTGTCGAGGAGGGGGGGGGGAATTAATTTGCTTCACCCATTCCTGAAGTCACGAGCGGCCACTGAATTTTCAACATTTCCGAAAAAATATTTTCATAACAACCCCCGAACACTAAATGTTGTTAAAATACTAAATTTTATTTCATCTATAAGACTCTCGCCGCATTTATAAAACACTAGCATAGAATCTAATTACTTGTGTTACGTGAAAGGAATGGACATTTATTTGATTTAGAATTAAAATTAAGTACGATGTTCACATCGTTGACAATTTAAATATCAATATGTAATTCTAATACTTCTCAACGTTTTTCCGTAAGTCCCACGGAAACGTCATTACCACTTGTTAATAATGCTATGTATATTGCCCGATAGTCAAATACAAAATTCTCGTCCCATAAATTGGCGAGAAATAAAAAAAATTAAACAAAAATTCAAATCAGTTTATCTTTCGAAATAGTAGATAGTGTGGCGGAACCTGAAAAATTGGACATAACAGTTTTAGACCCTGCATAATTTAAATTCGTTTCATAAGTGCTTCCTGAAAATTAGTTACTTTATAACTTCTACTGAAATTATCTGTCGGAAGTTAAATTACCATAAATTTATAAAAAATCAAAGAAACTGGTAAAATTAAAACACTTTTAAAAATTTATATTTTTAATTTTTTGTTTTACTTATCTTATCATACATAGTAATATGTAGAAAAAGTTCTGGCATGAGATTGATAATTTAAATGAAAGTTCTTAATTGGTTTACACGACTGTGAAGCACTGTTGTACGGTAACTTGACGAGCTCGGCAAAAGAAACGATGCAATATTTTCAACTTGGCGACTTTCGGAGAATGTTTCAAAATTGACGATAATTCAACATCTTAGAAAATTAATCTTACTTTCTTTAGTAATCCTTATCACTTTGTGGGAATTATTAATTTACTTGATTTAAAATGTAATGAGTTTCATTGTTTCTGGGACGGGCGCGTTGCTCTCTGTCATATGACGGCCTTAAACATCTATTTATTTGAATAAACATTAAAAAATGATTTTGAAATTTTGATGGGTAGCCTTGATAGGGTAGGGTTCATTTAATATTTTGGTATCCGTCTGTCTTTCTATCATGTACTTCTGATTGATTTCTCACCTTGAGCTTGACACAATCATTAGATTAGCCTCCAAACAATTGGGATCCAATCGTTATTTGAGTGTACAAACTAACATAATCTAGTAGTTTTTTGGGCCTCTCTACAATAAAAGCCATTTAAAATTTGATAACGTGACCTGGTCGTTGTTTGTGTTTTATCTCTAAAATTATGGAAGCTTTATAAATAAACAAAATAAAAAATTAAACCTCTTAATTTAAAGACAATATTAAGAATGAAATTTATGTTTATTTCATTTGAATTTATTTATCGTCTGTTATATATTTCTACTAAATATTTGCATGTACCTTTTTAGCAACAGCAAAAATTTTAATTATTTGTTTTTTACTGAGTGGCAATATTAGGTCATTTGTTATTACCAACAGTTCCGTTTGAAATATTATATGCATAAATTAGTGAATTTGTTAATAGTTCTAAAATTATATTATTTCTATAGTTTTAGGGGGGTTTTGTAACGATATCTATATAAATAAAATTTGAAGTTGTGCTTTTGTGTGTGTGTGTGTGTGTGTGTGTGTGTGTGTGTCTGTTTATTATCTCACTACGGGAGAACTGAACTTTCTCCCTTTATGCGAGAATTATTATAAAATTTCAAATTGAACCAAATATTAAATAGTTCACCCGAAATTGTGAATTAAGTTTCTTTACATTATATTACGAATGAAGAACGAGTTTACTGCTAGTCTATTCACATAAATCATATCTTCATATTCGTAAACATCCCATTAAGCGAGCTAGCAGCATGAAATAAATGCAAATTAATTTCAAATGATTAAAATCACTGATAACTCCGAAGTTAATTATCAAATTCGATAAGTGCTTAGAACATCTACGTATTTAATTCATTAAGTACGGTAGCCATATGTTCGCATCTGAGCGTTTACATTCATCAGTACACGCTTTACTTTATTCGTCTATTATATTCGTTAGCGAATTGGAGAAGTATGAACATAAATTAACGTTTCTAGCATAAATTTATGGTCGTTATTCCCTTTTTAGGTCTTTGAAATTATCTTCCTTTTTAAACGTTTGATTCATTATTGCAGTCTAGAAGTGGAAGATACTTTTGCCGGTGAAAAGTTATTATTTTTTAAACTATTCAAGCAGGACGGTGTTTGTAATTGCATTGAAATTTGGGATATAAACAGCTAATTAGTTGTGAAACAATTTCTAATTGCTTGGAAATGACTGAAAATTATTTTTGATATTTATTACTAAAGCCATCTAAAAGAAATTGAAAAAGAATTGCTAGTTTGTGGATACAAAACCACACTTTCTAAAAGTAACAAAGGAATAATACGCAGCGCGCGGGAAATATGGCAAAGGCGATATTTGGCGGATCATTGTAATTGGCTGATTAAAGCAGCACAAAAGTAAATTCAGGCGTCCAAGGGGTGACGGATTAGCGGATATGAAGAATTAAATAATGACGGATCAATTTTCGTTATCTCAAATAATAATTTCAAAAGCTAATATAATTAATTAAAAATTTCATTTAAACTGCTGTAAAACAAGAAAATAAAATTTTTGTTAGTTCAGAAAATAATTGATTATGGGTATTAATTGGTTTAGTAGGAAGAGTAACAGTCTCCTTTGGCAGATTAAAAAAATACAAAAGTCACCTCAACATCGCCATAGATTTAGCGCAAAATCTATGCAGTATTGTTTTCTTCTTCAACCCAGACCGTCTGACCGACCCGAAGCTGTAAGGTATCTATTTGGACAGCCTGGAAATGTCACCCAATTTAGACCAGAGCCCATTGGGGGAGGGATCCACAGGGACCTTACTTTCCTTTTCTTACCACCAACCTCTCAGAAAGGCCTATGGACCCACATGTTTTATGTGCCAGTACTCTGCGTGAACATGGGGATAGTTTGGGAAGAGTCGGAGATCTAACTCGGGTCATCCAAGTGCAATCTCCGCTCGCTAACCACTGGGCTGGTCCACCACAACTCAGATAGTATGGTTTTGCTATATAGAGAAATAAAATGGTTAGGAAAACCCAAAATTTGTCTTTCATTACTAAACTAAAGTAAGTTTTTACCTAAGCCAAAAGGGGCGCAGTAGCCCAGTGGTTAGCGCGCGGGAATTGCACTCGGCAGGTCTGGGTTCGATTCCCATCACTGCCAAAACTGCCGCCGTGTTCACGCGGAGTATGATCACGTTAAAGATGGGGGTACGTAAGTCCTTCCGAGAGATTGGTGGTAGGGGAAGGAGGGTACGATTCCTGTGGATGCAGTGGCGGATTTCAGGAGGGGCGATCGCCCCCCCCCCCAAACGCCTGACGAACGTCTACGTTTTATCAAATAAATTATAAAATTAAAAAATATATATATGATTAGGGAGATACTTTGGGCTTGCTCTCCCTCCCCCTCAGTTTATCCACGAAATCTCGCCCCCATAATGAAAGTCAAAAGTCTGCGCCTGGATGTCTTATATTTACAAGATTTAGTACCATCGACTCTTTTAGCGAAAATCAACACGGACGAAGAGTCAGTCACTCCTCCCATCTTGGACAGAGCTAAGCAAGAAATATCACAGAATAGGCGAACTGGGAGTGGAAGAAATGAACAGTACACTTCAAGTTGAGGTGATTGACTGGAGAACCAAATGGATGCGAGAAAATACCGATACGGGCAAAGTACCCAAGTCTGCTTTTGAAGCACTACAGAACTGTGATCCTGCAGTGTACCATGTGATCTACGTGTTGCTGAAATTTCTTGTAGCATTACCGATTACTGTAGCAACCGCCGAGGGTAGCTTCTCAGCACTAAAACGATTGAAGACATGGCTTCGAAACACAATTAGAGAAGATCGGCTAGTGGGATTGGCTTTGTTGCATGTGCATTATGATATCGCAATTTCACCAGTAACAATTTTAGATCGATTTGCTAAAGAAAAAGAAAGAAGACTTGAGTTGATATTATAATGATGATTCTTCCTGGGAGGTGCCAGGGTTTTTGCGATGGACTCCGTAAGGCTGTTAAGGATAATGATCGACAATAAGCTGAATTGGCAATTACATTTGAATAGTGTTATAGGTACTACTTCTGGCAAAAATTATGGAATCACTTCCATGTTATTTCAATGGGATACGACGTTCAATACCCTACAACTTTTGATGCACGGATACCCTGAAAAACCCTTTTTGAGCGAAATTGAAGAACTTTAAATGCTTAACAAAACAAAAAATATTTTAAAAATTTTGCACTTTTCATTATTTAATAATTCACAATCAAAAAATGGGAAAAAAGCTAGAGATTGAAAGAAAAAGCTCGTAAAAACTAATTTGGAATAATAAATTTGATCATGGAAAATCATTAAGATATAGCTCCTCATATTTATGTGATTAAATTTATTATTCTAAATTAGTTTTTACGAGTTTTTTCTTTCAGCCTACAGCTCTTTTCCCATTTTTTGGTTGTGAATTATTAAATAATGAAAAGTGCAAAATTTTTAAAACATTTTTTATTTTGTTAAGTTTTTAAAGTTCTTCAATTTCGCTCAAAAAGGGTTTTTTGGGGCATCAAAAATTGTAGAGCATTGAACTTCGTATCCCATTGAAATAACATGGAAGTGATTCCTTAATTTTTGCCAGGGGTAGTAAAGTCGATCAAACCATTGGTCTTTTCTTTTGATGTTTTTGCATAATGTTTTTGCGTGATGTTTATACGTGATGTTTTTCGCGTAAAAATTTATTGATTCCTGTGCAGCTAAAAATGTAAAAAAATGTAAAAATGTAAATCAATGTTCAGTGCTTATTAATACCTATATTAACTGCATTTACTCATGTTCATCCTCCTTATCTACCACAATCTAAGAAAAATAAAATTTATTTGTATTGTATCGCATGATAACCATATTTAGTGAATAGAATATAAATGTGTGTTTATTTAGTAAATATTCAGTAATAATCTTCTCACATGGAAATCTCTTACTTGTGTATACTTTTGTGTAAACTTAATGTAGAATATAATTTAGTTTCCTGTTTCGACTTCAACAATAAGTTTGTTTCCTTATATAGTCACGTAATTTTTTTTCTTCCAATCTTCATTGTTTTGCTTTGGTCTTAAAAAAATGATAGACCGTATTTTATAAGCTGCAAAGAATTTACTGTAAACTTCCGAATTTGCTCTAGTTATTTCAAAAATGTCAAATATCCGTATATAGGAAGCCGTTAAGAAAATTGTAAGTGAACAAACCTCCGAGAACATTTCGATCTACAAAATCGCCCCCCCCCCCCCAAACAAGAGGCCAAAATCCGTCACTGTGTGGATGTCTCCCCCATTGGGTTCCGGTCTAAATTGGGTGTCACTTCCCGGTCGTCCAAACAGTTACCTTACACCTTTCTGGTAGGTCGGACAGTCTGGGTCTCAACAACAACAACCTAAGGCAAAAAAAGATGAATATTGTTGAATCAGTTGCAAGTCGAGGTGGGAGTGTTCACACGTTAAAGAGTTAATTTTGGTTAACTTTTTAGCCTGAAAAACGATTTTCAAGTCTTTCGCATCCCAAAGATATTGATATAAATAGCCAATTGAATTATTTGCTATACTAAGTTTTCTTTTCTCTCTAATATAATTCAGTAACACGTAATTTATAAACCACCAAACATAACTGAATTACTCGAGATGGCAGAACTTTTCTCTTTCTAAACAACAGAAAATTACCCTGGTCCATCCATTATCATTTTCTATGCTTAAATTTGACACCAGATTAATTTTTCAAGCTCGACCATGGCAACTCAGTCTAGACGAAGCTCGATTGAAGTTGAACCACGGTCAGTTTGAGGAAGTTACGATTCTGCTAAATAGAGTCAGTAATTATCAGCCTTGTGGTAGCCGAGGGACGCATCTCAGAATACGTCGTTCAGACCGTTCCAAGGCTTCTTGGTTTGATTTTATCGTTTAATGCTATGATATTGTTGTTGAAGGTGTATCACCTTGATAAAGAAGATATGTGAATGCGAATAAAAATATTTCCATAGCATTGGTCTATTTGAAAAAAAACAAAAAAACTTTAAACATATCTTATCTTAAGATCAAGTTCTGCCATCAGAAGGTCGTTATGTCTGTTCAATTATGTAGCATATCAATTTTTAATTAGAAAACATATAGCGCATATCGTTTCTAACAGATTTATTGTATAATATTTTGACTACGAATTATAGGTTAAGTGTAAAACGAAACGTCGTTAGAACACCAAGCAGTTGATTAGACTTCAGCCGGTTAAAAAAAAAAAAAAAATCTTCAGGATGAAAATGCAGAACAGCCACCTTACACCTTAGTCGAAACAAGATAGGTTTCAGACGCTAGAGAGTTACACATGTGACCCAAGAGTGGCATTAATATTTTTGATTTAATTGGAGTGTGGATGAACTCGACTTTCTTATACCATAATCCATTAGATTTTTTTTTTCAAATTTTACAAGTAAAATATAGAAAAATCGGTATTTTGGGCCCAAATTATTATAATTATATTGTGTCACCCTTCACTTTAAAGGGCTTAACAAAATCTTTCTATTAATACCATACTTAACAATGTACCCCAGGGGGGTAACTTGATACCCCCCAAGAAGGGCCAATGGCGTCACGTACACAACCATTGTATCGCGGCTATTTTTGACAACAATGACTGGAACTATTAAGTTGCGTGATTATTAAACCATAAATAATCCCCTTTATGCATTATTATATCAAATTCTATCGTATGCTGCCATGTTAAAAAAATATATAATTTTTAATAAATTTCAAAGTTTTTACTCGAAATTAAAAAAAAAATCTATCTAGTTCTAGATTTTTCAACAACAAAGCCGGATATAAAGTCTCGTTAAGATCCAATAATATTTATACGTAGGTGGTTCAAAAAGTAAGGTCACAAGAGCTCTCACGGGTGCACAAATTCGATGTGCGAAATTCCATGTCTAGATAAGGTGTCGTGTTGTTGCACGACAATGCCCGATTGCATACGGCATCGGTTACACGTAATTTAGTACAGCGTTTTCGATGGAATATACTGGAACATCCACCCTATAGCCCGGATCTCGCACCAAGCGATTTTCATCTCTTCCTGTCGAAGGACCTGTCGCCATTTCACAACCGATGCCGAAGTTCAAGAAGCCGTCGTTGAGTGGCTCCGCGACTTGGACCCTGATTTCTTTTACGCCGGTTTCGATAGATTGGTTTACCGATGGAACAAATGTTTCTATAACCATGGTGACTATGTGGAAAAATAATATGTACCAGTGCCTTACTAACTTTGTGTATCTCTTGGATTTCGTGAATAAACCTTTTCTCTCACAGGACTTGTTACCTTACATTTCGAACCACCCTCGTAGCAGTAATCGTATAACCAAGAAATCGACCACGGGTATCAGATAGACAGACATCACTCCAAAAATAGTCAAAACGTATTCAGGAGATCTTAAAACATATATTGGCATCAAAATCTCGAAATCGAAAATTTTCGTGAAAACAATACTTTCTCAATACTACGTATGAAAATAAAAATATTTGAAAGGAAATAAACCAAGGAGTTGCATTTCACTACCAAACTCAATTTAGTTACTAACCAAGCCATAGTTAATAAACTCCCTAGAAACAGTTATAAGTCAAGGCGGAGCTAACACCTTAAAACATGTTTTACTGTTAAAATGTTTGAAAAACACTTTCTACATTTTGTATTCTAAGAAGGTAAAATGATATTATATAATATATATTTAATACTTTTTTTTTAATATATAATCAAATTAACTGCATATTACCAAAAGAAAAAGAATCAATCTATAAACAAAAAAATATTTTAAGGAATTATATCGAGCGAAATTAAATATTCAAATGCATTCTTAAAATCAAAAACAATTTAATGTTAAAACCAAAAGCAAATAAAACGCTTTTCCATAAATTAATACAATATATATATATATATATATATATATATATCTTTCAAGTTGTTTCATTTTAAACCACCAACTCAAAATAAATATATGTTTCATTAAATAAACGAGAAATCCTTTTTTTACTCGCAAATTTTATGAAATTACAACGATTAAAATGCGGTGTACAGCACAGTAAAAAAAGTTTTTTCCCCCTCCATCAACAAGTTTCGTGCAAATGGAAGTGACATATCAAGGGGAAAAAAATCGAAAGCTTTAGTTAAAAATCTATGAAAACATTAAGGAGAAAATAAAAAAAATGCAAAAGCATAAAAAAGTAAGTTCAGCTGTTTTTGTCAGCTCCAAAATAGAGTTTTTGTACAAGAGGTTTTAACATTCCTAAAAGCTATATTTTCTCATTAAATACCAGAAAATTCAGCTGATTTTTTTTTTACTTTTAATTTATTAGTACCAACTAAAGCTGGTCGTTTTGAATTGTGTCTTGATATTATTGCTGGCCTTTACATGTTTTTTTTAAGTAAGCGTGAAATTAAATTTACGCATTAGTTTAAATGGGTAAATAACGACTTGCTTGAAATATTTTTTAAGAGAGAGCTTTACGATAAAAAAGAAATTATGAAAATGAAATTATGAATAGCCATATAAAAATTTGATGTGGGCAGCAAATGAAATTCCCTTAATGCTGCAACGACTGTACTTTTCTCACAGCGAAACGATGTTATACACGATGCACAACACAATATTTTGGGCATTAGATTAACACCAAGTAAATTGAAACTTTGCCCATTTGGCAACTTCAATACAAACAGGAATCAGATCCAGTAGAATCCAAACAAATTCGGCTGGAGGTCAATCAGGAAAACTTATTCATATTCCGTCAAAAATTCTCCTCAAATTAAATAAATTGATATTTAATTAATGCCCCACGCAATAAATGGTTGAAAAAAAAAAATGGATGGGAATGGATGGAAAAATGGATGGAATAAAAAATATCAACATTTTTTTTTTTCTGCGTCAAAATGTAACTACTTCAAAAAGTATCTTCTTTCGAGAATGCAATGAACTAGACAAACGAGAATGATGCTAGCAGATTTAATATTGTCCACAGAAATTGAATCTATTCGATAACAGTTACTACTTTTATAACTTTATTTAATTTTTTGAAAAATATTTAAAAAATTCAAATATTTTCAGAACGGTTCTGTTAGCGTTCTAAAGTTTGCACCATTAGTTTTCTAATGAAAAATTACGTACGAAATAAATATTTATTTAAGAGTATTATAGGACCTGATTTTTTTAATGAATTTTCAAATATTCATTCGAAAATCGTGCAATATTTTCAGAACGGTAGCTTTATAAAGTTTATATTATTAATTTTCTAATGACAAATTAAGTTTCAAATGATTATTTATTTACTTTAAACAAAGGTCCTGATTTGTTAATGATTATTTCAGAAATTAATTCGATAATTGTGGGGGGGGGGGGGGGCTAGAACACTCGATTTTGTTTAGTATCAATAGGGTTCTAGTATTCAACTTATTGTAATTAACGTAGCAAATTATTTTCGAAACACTCCATTTGTTTGCGATTTATCGCTAAAATAAACACGTATTTTTAAAATTAACAGCAAGATTGATGCAATAATTTTAAAACTTGAATTTCGGGTAAAACTGTGTACATAGAAATGACGTACAATGTATTGGATGTTAAACGATTTTTTGATTTAAGTTCTCAAAAATTCAATATTGAGAATTTATAACATTTTGTATGAAACATTCAGAGAATATTTTTTAAATTATACAATTTTCAAAGCAATCATATAATTGCGTTCAAAATCTACGTCAATTTAAAGATACTAATCCACTTCTGATGGAATTAAAACAACTGACTGACATGTTAACCGATTCGGCTTAAAAATCCAATTTTAACAACAAGAAGTATTTGATTTGAGGCAGAAAGTTTATAAGAAATATCTTAAAGCATCTAAAGATCGAGCAGTAAAAATTCCTATGTGATTTGTACCAAATGTTTCTACAAGAGAGTGGTGACCGTATAGGTTAAAAAACTCGATTTTCCATCAAAACCTTTACAAAATAATACAATTAATAAAATATTCCTTCAAGCATTTAAAACGTTTCTTATCGTTTATACTTTCCCAATAAGCTATACCTGCTCGTCAGCTATATCTTTCCTAAACTTGCCCCAAGTGTTTGAATCATGAATTTCATTTATCTATTTAAAATATTTTTTCAGGAACTTAAAATAGTGCTTATCGAATTCTATCTGGTCAGCAAATGAATAAAATGCATCGCTTTTAACAGCCGAATTTGCATATTAATCCCACTTCCAGCATAACTTCTTTTTATTGACTTCTTAATCTCGCCCATAAGATGCTGGAATTCAGAATTGCTTCCGTTCGTGGAGAAGCATCTCTCGGCTTTGTCCCTAAATAATTAATTTACATATTTTCCCTCACATGGGGGGAAAACTACCCTCAATACTTTACACGTTATCCTCCCATTTCTGAGAAAATGAGGGGTAATGTATAAATCCCTAAAATGTGTAAAGCGAATGGGGATAAATAAAGGGAAACATTGCTTCTAACTTTGCATGTAATCTAAGGAAGATGGTGGAAAGGGAAATTTCGATATTATCGTGGGTGATGGAAGAATTCACGCCGGAATGAAGGCGCTCATTACATAGCAAACAGTGTGCATTCAAAATACATTGAGAATGAATTTGAAAGTAAGTTATAGTTTTTATTGTTACTTTTTTTTTCCCAATGATGCTTTCATCTTAGCCTATACATCGGCCAGAACAGTGAACCTCTTAGCCGTCAAATGACGTTGCCCCAGCGCACCAGTGGGGGTGGGGACACATTGCGTCCAACAACACAAACATCCATGTCTTACGTGGGACTCGAATCCACAACGTGGCGGCCGATCAATCGCTGGAAACGCTCTCCTTGACCGTTCGGCCACCACGTCGACTGAAATGAGCCAACAGTACGCGGTGTTCCCAGGTGGTCACCCACCCAAGTACTAACCGCGCCCGATGCTGCTTAACTTCGGTGATCTAACGGGAACCGGTGTTTTCAGCACGGTACAGCCGTTGGCTCTTTATTGTTACCTTACCTTACGTAATTTTACCGTGTTGAGAAAATAAACAAACACTCAGAAGAACAGCGTACAATTTTGTTTACATACACAATGGCAAATTTACAATTAAACAATTGCTTCCATATAGACTACGGTTCTGGATTTCTTATTAGGGACAGAAATGAGAGAGAAGAAATAAGAGATCGTTTATTTAGAGTCCTTGAACGAACAACTTTGGGCCACGTGAAAAGTAGTAGGTATTTAGGTCTATGCTCGCAGTGCTAAATGTTTGCCCTTGCTTATAAAACTTCTACAATTTTAGTGACACAAATTACGATCGGAATCACGTTGTCGAATTCTGAATTGCATTTAATTTAAAGAGAGTATAAAAACGAGTGGAGAATCAGATAACTACAGGGTCCCGTTTATTTAAAGGCTCGTATAATGATTATGTCACGCTCAAAGTATCAAAGTAAGGAACCAGTCAGAAAGATATGAAGAAAGACAGACAGAAGGACAGACGAACGCCAAAATTTTAAGAGAACCTATACCATAGTTACCCATAAAAATTTCATGAAATTCGGTACAGCTCTAAGCATATAAAAGTAATATAATTTTAAACATATAAAAGCTACATTGGACTATAGAGCTGAAAGAATGACTTGAAATAATAGTCATAATAAACAAGAAAGATCAATCATGCTTAAAGCACTGATTATGAAACACTTTCCAACTTCAATGCAATTTTATTTAAAAAAGTCGAAAATGCAATACATTCCTCGGTAATATTTTAAAACTTATCACAATACCACATTGATTTATTATATTTGAAAACTTAAACCTTCATTGAAAAAAATGAACTTCATTCAAATAACGGCATTAAAATATAAATTGCCTGGTTTAAATATCTCTAAAATGCAATACATTCCACGGTAATATTTTTAAAACTATCATAATACTACGATAATTTATTATATTTGAAAACTTCATCGAAAACAACTGAAATAAATTCAAATGACGTCATAGAAAAAATAACACGCCTGGATCTCTCTATAAAAGCAAGATTTCATTCATAACTTTCTCCATTTCATTCATCACAATACTATAATAATTTATTTTATTTAAAAATTAAGACCATGGAGCTACAATTCATAAACTTTATGCTTAAAACTTCATCGAAAAAATCATCCTTCTGTTTATAAAATCAATTAACATTTCATTCATATCAGCCATGCAGACTCCATGGACTGAATTATTTTGTGTTAAAGAAATACAGTAATTCTAATACAACTCATTCTACATATTTTGCTGTTTACATTTTACATAGGTGAAAAATAGGCTTAGTTGTAGAAATAATCAAATTTGAATAAGAATTTAAACTCAGATATATTGTCATTGTGTTGTTTTAGTATGTAGATGCACAGAATTTAAGCAAAAATAAAGTAGTTTTAGGACGGATACAACACTCAATATGAATTAAAAAGAACTTTAAAAAATCACGATTTTGAAACAAGATGGATGCCATATATCATTTTGAAGTGGGTCATGTGATCGTTTCATATCATGGTCACGTGATCGTTTCATATAAGATGTGTAATTATTATTTTAATTTTTACTTAAAAAACTACTGAATATATTTCGCTGAATTTTTTTTATATATTTTATGGAACAATTTGACTATTACCTAAAATTTTCGAAGCAATTTGTGAATTTTAAATCCGCTTAAAAAATGTTTAAAAAATTAGGTCCCATAGGGCTCAATGTATTTCATTTTTTCAACCCGGGTTCAATCCAAAACTAATTGGGTGATATTATTCATTTATATTCCCATAGGTCCTACAGACCGTCTGAACAACATACTAAAATTTCATTTTGATTAAGTCATTTTTACGGCAGTTATACGGCAGTTACGGCAGTTTTAACGGACAGACAGACAGACAGACAGAATGAACAAAGTCATAAACACTTTTCAACTTTGTTGTAAAGTGTTAAAAATCCGCCTACACAGGGGTACATTATGCAAAAGAGATACAATATGCAGAAAATAATTCTACTGTTCCGAATATAAATGTTACTTATCTTTAAACTTTTTAATGCAGCTGTGAGATATCTGACGGTAACCTTATAAAATCATGCAGTAACTGCCGGTTGGACTAATATTTATAAAAAAGACTAGAACAAATTACCCGGCGTTGCTGGGCGTTTAAATAAGAGCCTGTTACTTAAATAATACAGAAAAAAATTACACCACTGAATTTTCAAATAATCGCCGATCTAAAATCATTCCAATGCGCTTTCTGTTTCTTTTATGCGCAACAATAACAATAATAAAACGCGTCATAATACGTTCTAAATAAGCTTCTTTGATACGCTCTAAATAAGCGCTCGATTGCCGATCGTTAACAACAGACACAATAAAAATACCTAGAAAATACTTTAAAATAAAAGTCGCGAAAAAGAAAAAAAGTTTCTCTAAAGTAAAATTAAAAAACAAACAGAGATCTCTACGAATTTTCCTGTAATTTAAGTCACATTTTTAGCACAATACTCATAATATGATACCAAATAAAAAAAGTAAGATGAAATATTTTAAATTCGCAAAGTTGGGAAACCGATTAATTAAATTCTGTTAGTTGCAAAACTGCTGTTTTTCCGCCTTTAATCAAAACACTTACTCTCCAATCATCTGTGGAGGCAAAGAATGAACTGGTTTCATTTAACAAAATGGCGGAAAATGGAGATTTTCGACTTTAAATGTTCGTAACTTTCAAACTATTTCGAATTTTTAAAAAATCTCGCAGAGGTACACATTACGGGGACGTGAAGCACTTCTGTAGCAAATCTTACCCCAATCAGATTTCCCACTACAGAGGATGCCGGCAGACAGAAACACAGACAAACATCTTTATTTATTATATAATATAAGAAGACCATAAAACTTGAAATCTGAATAAAACAGTGTGCCCAGTACAAAATTCTAAAACTATGAAATCAATATTACGAAAAATGAATACAAAACATAACATATGCTAACCTAATATAAAATTAAAATAATAAAAATGTTAATAAAAATAATAATAAAATTAAATAAAAATTAAAATTAAAAAATCTGCAAGTTAAAATATATCAAAGCATTTTCGGATTCACATTTTCACTTTCAAATAAATCTTCTAAGCCCAACATTTCGACTTTAAATCCGAAAATTTGCATTTTGGTCCTTTTTCAAATAAGTCTCCCTCTTTTGAAAGTCCTCAGCTTCTTGACTTTCTACAAAACACGCTCTTACTTAAAGGAACTTCCGTTGGCATAAAGCTCCACACACCAGCTTTATCCCCAAATAATTAATTCACCTTTCCCCGCTCTCTTCCCAGAGGAGGGTTGGAGCACCCCGGAAATTTTCGTCTTACTTCTAAAGCATGCCCAAAACTTTTAACTCCCCTCTATTGCACACATTTCTTTCTCCGCTGAAGAATAAACTAACCACGCGCGGGTTTAAGTCGAAATTAGTATTTGAAGAAAAACTCCATCACGAAGAGGGGTTGCTTCCATGTTTTTATTTGCGAATGGATGTTATGGTGCAAATGAAAAATAACTGGAACCGCAATTTTTTATTCAAATATCAACCCCGTAATTGCAAGTATTAATTGCCTTGTGAAAAATTATTTAATTTTAAATTATCGTTGTTTTAAATAAAGTGGGAAGGATATAATTAAAAATTCTTATATTCTAAGCTACATGACATAGGCATCGACAAGAAGGGGGGGGGGGGGGGGGTCCACACTTTTACTCTCGTTCGTGAAAAATTACAGTTATAACTCCACAGTTATAAAATACAAAAAATTAACATCATAACTCCACATATTCTGTGATCCTGACTACATCTATGCTACAGTAATTGTGTTAATCCCAATGTTGCTATACAGTCAACAGTAAAATTTAACACTCATTGGACCTTTTAGTGAATGAAATTGAACTGGCTGTTTTTGGTTACATTACTAGTGCAAACAGAATCTTGCCAATGCAAAAATTCACTATAATGAGACAGCCGAAGAAGGAAGGACAATTCATGTAAAAAAAAAGTAATATATTATTTCCCAAGCCTTATTATTTATTACAGCATGTATTGCTTGATGACTTTAAGAGTTACGCAGAACTTTTATGACATACACTCTAAGATAAAAAAATCGACGCACCAAGAAATTTTATCCAAATAAGATAAAATTTGGTAAGGATAATGTGGATGTTCAGAAAAAGAAATTATTAAAATTTCAGAACAATTGGATGATTTATTGCACTGAAAGATCTACACAAAGTGAGCACGTCAATATGGCGTTGATCCACATCTGGTCTTGAAATCCAGCGCGCAAACCACCGGGCTACTGCGCCCGAAATGTGCCAACAGCACGCGGTGTTCCCAGGTGGTCACCCACCCAAGTACTAACCGCGCCCGATGCTGCTTGACTTCGGTGATCTAACGAGAACTGGTGTTTTCAGTACGGTAGGCCGTTGGCTCTGTCTGCGCAAGAGTGTTGAAGACCCAGACCGTCCGACTCATCCTGAGAACTTGAGCAACTATTTGGACAGCCGGAAAAGGTGCGCAAGAGTGTGTTATACTTCATTGTAAACAATTACGATTCAATTTCGTGAATATTTACTTTATAGTTACTGGGGATTGCCTACAATTGCTACAGTTACTGGGGATTGCCTACAATTGCTACAGTTACTGGGGATTGCCTACAATTGCTACAGTTATTGGGGATTACCGAAAATTGCCATAGTTACTGGAGATTGTCTGCAATTTTTACAGTTGCTGTGAATTTCCCATATTCATTGTAAAATCTCCAAATATCAACATGTGTATACACATATTTATGAACAAAGTATTGAACTTTTCATCAATATATAAAGTAGTCTTGCGTAAATTTACGCAAATTTTGGAATCAAATGCCATCTTTTACGAATTTTTGTGATTTTTCAACAAAATCTGTTTATCTGGAAATCCAATAGAAATCCATTATTTTTTGTAACTATTAATTATCTGATATTAAGCATATGCACATTTTGTTGTATAATATCGTACATTTTATTTACAGAAGTTACATTATTTTAATACTCTTACTTTCAAAGATTCCAGAGCTAGGGGTTCGTCAGAACGATCAATAACATTCAGTACTTACCTAAAAAAAAAGAATCAAAGGACATAAATACCAGTATATGCGTTACAAATATAAACTATAGATATGACACTTGTATTATAAAGAATTATGAAAAATATGCACGTAATGAAATGGTGTTCTAATCTAAACTGTAAAATGGGACAAATTTTTGTACTTTGACGCAAACATCCATGTAAAATTTTTAAAAAGTAAATTTTATAAGCAGGTCATACCAAGCATAAAATTACAGCATACAATATAAATAATGATACATTAAAAGTTCTTACATGTAGTTATATTTATTATGAAAATATAGATTTGAGTAGAATTTTCTCAACCAATAAATCCTTTCCGATTATTGAGATACAAAAATAAATTCCACATATTTGTTTCCGAATCAGCAGACGATAATAGTAAAAATGAAATTCCAATTGCGAACTAGTTCAGAATGGAAAAGTGTACATGGAGTCTTGCCAAAAGCTTCTTAGCCTGAGTGAATCCAAGCATGTAAGTACGTACGCATTAGGGGCTTTTATTTCGAATTATCAAGGCCAGCTGTGAAGCCCAAATAATTCGGAGATAATATAAAAATATAAGATAATGAAATACGTGTGAATCAATTCACTTTCATTGATAATTAAATACGTCATTATGTCTTCACTCAGCGATATGGAAAGTTTGCCGGTAGTCGATCGCTCCGTCATCTTGACAACAGAGTGAAGGTCATGGATGGGGTAATTTGTTCTACTCGCCTGTAAAGATTTTCTGACCTTAGAGTGAGATATTCGATGAGCTGACGACTTGATCTCTCCCATGTAATGTGCGAGCTATTTTAGTTGTGCATTCTGCAGTTAGTTCTCGTTAGTGATAATTATAAATGTACTGTGTTATATGTACTTAATAAATTGAAATAAGTGATATCATTTGTGAGCTGTCGAAAAAGACACCAATTCCTTAGCTTAGATGTGGAAAAATTAGAAGACCTGTGTCAGTATATCGGGATTTTAAAATTAGACATATGAGAAAAATTCCGATCGTATACTGAATGTTCTATTGCAGTCACATATTCAAATTTATTTTGGTTGGGCAGAGCTGTTTCGGCCCAGTGGTTAAGGTGTTGAGATCGAGCACGGTAGATCAGGGTTCGATCCTCGCCGCAGGAAAAATTCTCAGTGTCTAAGCGGAGTATGGGCATATTAAATTTTAGGTCCAAAAATCCATTCGAAAACATTCATCCATCCGGTTGTGGTACGGTTCCTGCAATTTCCCCCACGCCCCTCCGATTCTGGTCTAAATTGGAAAACACTGTACCTGTACCCGCCTATAAACAGTTATCTTACACTTTTGGATAGGCCGGATGGCCTGGGTATGAAAAACAACATTATGTTTAAGAGAATCGTGTGACTTGAATAAATTGTGCAATTGTAAAAAAAAAAACAAAAAAAAAAAAAACACGGTGTGTGATCATGTATGTCTCTAAAATACATATTATCTATATAATTAAATTATACCCACGTTTCCGCACTAAAGTTTTCTAAGTTCACCCACTCGATCATCATAATTTTTTTAATGAACTATGAAAATTTACACAACACCAGCAGATTTACACAATACGTTTCATTAAATCCAAAGCGCTTTCAAATTCGAATTATGCTCATTTGCATTATTTATAGCTGTCTCGAGTGTGTTCGCGGAACCAATTTGGCTGATTTTCGTAATATTTTTTTAATAAAGCGCCTTAACATAAAGATTAGCCCAAAATTTCTTAAGTACATTGCTGTAAATCATTTCTGAAAATGTAATATGTTATTTTTAAATCAAATTTGAAAAAATGAAATTTGGTTTTTGAAAGTTAAAAACTGCTATACTCTCCTTAATACTGTCATCACGGAATATTTCCCCAGATATAATCATTATGGGTTTGGATCTTTAAATTTTTATCCTCCGAAATCTTGAAAATTTCCAAGAAAACTATATTTTACACTATACGATAAGTAAAAATCATAAAAATCGGTAAAATATATTCCCAGAAATCGCTAGGGACAGAACTGTCGCCAGTAGAGGCACAAAACAGTAAATTTATTTCACTTGTGAAAGAAAAACAAGAAAGATCAATCATGCTTAAAGCATTGATTATGAAACACTTTCCAACTTCAATGCAATTTTATTTAAAAAAGTCGAAAATGCAATACATTCCTCGGTAATATTTTAAAACTTATCACAATACTACATTGATTTATTGTATTTGAAAACTTCAACCTTCATTGAAAAAAATGAACTTCATTCAAATGACGGCATTGAAATATAAATTGCGTGGTTTAAATATCTCTAAAATGCAATACATTCCACGGTAATATTTTTAAATCTATCATAATACTACGATAATTTATTATATTTGAAAACTTCATCGAAAACAACTGAAATTAATTCAAATGACGTCATAGAAAAAATAACACGCCTGGATCTCTCTATAAAAGCAGGATTTCATTCATAACTTTCTCCATTTCATTCATCACAATACTATAATAATTTATTTTATTTAAAAATTAAGACCATGGAGCTACAATTCATAAACTTTATGCTTAAAACTTCATCGAAAAATATCGTCCTTCTGTTTATAAAATCAATTAATATTTCATTCATATCAGCCATGCAGACTCCATGGACTGAATTATTTTGTGTTAAAGAAATACAGTAATTCTAATACAACTCATTCTACATATTTTGCTGTTTACATTTTACATAGGTGAAAAATAGGCTTAGTTGTAGAAATCATCAAATTTGAATGAGAATTTAAACTCAAATATATTGCCATTGTGTTGTTTTAGTATGTAGATGCACAGAATTTAAGCAGAAATAAAGTAGTTTTAGGATGGATACAGCACTCAATATGAATTAAAAAGAACTTTAAAAAATCACGAATTTGAAACAAGATGGATGCCATATATCATTTTGAAGTGGGTCATGTGATCGTTTCATATCATGGTGACGTGATCGTTTCATATAAGATGTGTAATTATTATTTTAATTTTTATTTAAAAAACTACTGAATATATTTAGCTGAATTTTTTTTTATATATTTTATGGAACAATTTGACTATTATCTAAAATTTTCGAAGCAATTTGTGAATTTTAAATCCGCTTAAAAAATGTTAGAAAAATTAGGTCCCATAGGGCTCAATGTATTTCATTTTTTCAACCCGGGTTCAATCCAAAACTAATTGTGTGATATTATTCATTTATATTCCCATAGGTCCTACAGACCGTCTGAACAACATACTAAAATTTCATTTTGATTAAGTCATTTTTACGGCAGTTATCGTGCTAACGGACAGACAGACAGACAGACAGACAGACAGACAGAATAAACAAAGTCATAAACACTTTTCAACTTTGTTGTAAAGTGTTAAAAAATGATAAAAATATAATATGCTGAGAAAGCATTTATATCACACACACACACACATATATATATATATATATATATATATATACATATATATATTCAGATGAGGAAACAGGCGGCAGTCCAAACAAATCATAGAGGCAGGAAGGAAGCAAAGGCTGGATTTTTCCTCGGCAGTTCTTGGAAAAACAAAAAATGTCCAGAAGAGACCTTTTCTAATGTTTTCTTTTCCTGAACGTCCCCATATTTTTTCGTAAAATGCAAATTCAGTTATATCCTTCTCATCCGAGAAACAAATGTAAATGTTTCGGTTTCAAACAGGAAGTATTTGTGGTTTTTCTTCAACAAAGTTATTATTCTAACAGGGGAAGATATTTTTTATTTCTTTTATTTGGGGGAGGAAAAAGATTCAGTTTTTTCCATGCTATTCCATGTAGGTACTTGCAACGGAAGCTAAATTTCTGTAAAAACTACTAAGAGTGGGAAAATAACTTCCTTGAAAATGCTTAAATATACATAGTTTTATAAAAGAAATATTCATTGTTTAATTCAGTTTATAGGATTCTGGAAGAAGCAGTACAGATGACATAAATTTTAAAGATTAACGAAACATGTAAACCCTTTTTTTAAAACATTTAAAAATGCTATACACATTAAATTTCTATAATACTGCAATGGTGAAAAATATTTGATGTAATACAGAACTTTTCAACTTTTAGCCAAATTATGGCAATATTTCCCCAATATTGGTTAAATATTAGCTGGCAATACAAGTTCAATTGAAACAAAAGAAGTATTTAAATTCAAAGCCTTGGGGAACTATTACATTAACATATATATATATAGCCAAATCGATAATATTGGAAAATGTTCTTATGGAAGTATTGGCGCAATATTGAATGTTAATTATTATTTGGTACTGGAGAAACATTTAGCATTTGTTGGCTTTTATAACTCGATCATATGTACTACATATAAAAAAAAGTATAGTGATAAAAAAGTTAATATACAATAAAGATGTTCTGTATGTGAATGAAGAATATATTTTAAGAGCATAATATGAAATCAAATTCATATTACTGAAGGTGTTGTATATGTATGCTTACAGATGAAACAAAGCCATACACCTAAAAAAGTTTTGCACTTTGTAAAAACCAACCAGTTTATAGACATCACAACATTTTAAATACATGTATATGCATTGCAGGATAAACTGCTTAGCACAGTTCTGGGCATTTACACTAGTTGCAGTTGGGATGTTTACAAATCTGACAAACAATTAAAAAAAAAAAGATTACCTAATATAATAAAAGAAAGTGTGTCTGTTTTCTTCTTTGTTTGCCAGATTGTTTGTAGCGCAGCGGAAAATATAAGAAACCTATAGCCATGAAATTCGGTACAGTTATAGTTCAGGTCAGGTTCCAAAATATCTTGCAGAGATTTCCTTTAAATTTGAATCAATATTTTAGTTATTTTATGTTGAAGCACAATTTTGGGCTATTTTTACGAAATCGGTTCCTGAGCAATCAACGAATATTATTGTAGAGCTTTCATCCTGATACTATCAGAAAAAATAAGAAAAACGCTTTTTGTAGCGAGCTTTGAATAAAAATTCCGTAGAGCAATGTCTTCATAATATAAAAAATCTGATGTGGGCAGCACATGACTTTCCTTATATAAGACAATGTATTTACTACTTTTACAATAAAAACAAAATAGGTTATTCTTATAGTAGATACTTATATTTTTTCCAAGATATTGAACTTTCGTCAAATAGTCGTTATTTTTATTGATTTAGCGTCATTTTCATCCATTTGGCGAGATTTTCTTTGATTTGGTAATATTTAAAAAAATCGCCCCGCCAAATTCTTCGCCAAAATCTCGCCAAGCGTTATGGACAGAGAAATAATTTATTCTTATTGCAGATAAATGACTATTGGCGTTCAAATACAAAAGTATTACTCAAAGTATTTTTTTTCATGAATGGAACGAGCTAGGATCCACGAGAATGATGTCACCCAATTTATCGCATCATATTACATATGAAAAGTGAACATGTTTCTCAATAGGAAATATTTTTTTTTTATTTTATATAATTTTTGGATAATTTTTTTGAAAAATGTGTAATATCTCAAGAACGATTCATGCTAGCGTTCTAAAATTTATGTTAATCGTTTTCTAATGAAAAATTACATAAGAAATGTCTATTTGTATAACTTTATTAGCGGTTTTGATTTTTCTGATGATTTTTTCAAAATTTCACTCGAAAATTTAGGGGGGTTCTGAACATTAGATTACGTTTTAAAACAATAGGCTTCCAGTATTCACGGATTGTGATTTTTATACTAAATCGAATTTTTATACTAAATCTAATACTCATTCGAATCGGTCCATTCGTTCGTCAGTTATCGTCTCCACAGGCTCACTGACGCACACACACACGCACACACATCACCTCAAAAATGTTTGATTCGTGATCAGGGATGCTTGAAACGTGCTCTCCCGTCGAAAAGTCGAATTCGAATTTTCGACTTCGTCATAATACTTTCCTTATAAATTATGTATATAAGGAAAAAAAAAAAATGAATATACATCGAAATATGAGTATTTTGTGCAAATTTGGTTTTAAATTGCTGCACCGGAAAATTGATGATTTGCATGATTCTAAATTTTCACATGAAAATGGAGTGATATCTTCGATTTATAATAGAAAAAAAAAGTAAATTACTCTATTTCTGAATATATTATGCATTTTAAAGTGGGTTTATAAAAGTTACAATATTCAATTCGACTGCATTTGCAAAAAGTGAGAGGAAAACATGTTCCGATTTCCTATAAACTAGTTACAACTGGATGGAGGTGGTGGTGGTGCCCGTTGCTACAGGTTTCATAAAGAATGAGGGAATATATTCTCGGAAGTCGTAATGCCATAATATTTTTGTCCGAAACGGGCGTATTATTAAAGCGGTCGTTGGTTTTCGAGAATCCGCTGTTAGTTCCGGCGTAATTGTAATCACAGGCTTGATTCTTAAATTCCGGACAACACTGGATATTGGTTATAAAATAATAAAATCAATCTTCTACAAAATATTACAAGTTATGAAATATCCTTCTTAACACCGTTTTAAATACATAAGGAAATGAATTTATTTCACTTGTGAAAACTGCTGAAGCCGTGATATGTCGAGAGAGTACTTATACTTCAAATGTGCATATTCAGATAAAGAAACAGACAGGATCCCAAAATAATCATAAAGGGGAGGAAAATAAACTTTAAATGTCACTCCCCCGCCCCCCGATTTTAGAAAAAACAAAAATTGTTCCGGAAATATCCTTTTCTAACATTTTATTTTCTCTCCTTAAAGTCCTCGTATTTTTTCGTAAAATGCAAATTCAGTTATATACTTCTCATATGAGGAACAAATATAAATGTTTTTTTGTTTCAAACAGGAAATATTTGCGGGGTTTTTCGTCTGAAAAGTTATTATTATTCTAACAGGGAAATACATTTTTTTTTCTATTCGAGAGAGAAAAACATTCCGTTTTTCGTCCGTCATTCCGTGCACTTAGAGGGGGGGAAATGTTAGATTATTATAAATATACAACAATGGCGATAAACTACCCGAAAATGAAGTTTATCTAAGCGCATTTTGGAAATAAATATTCCCTATTTTATTCCGAGTTTGGGGGAAATTAGTAATCAAGGAAGACGCAGTACGCATTTTATAATTTCTATGGATTTTCACAAATAATTTTTATTCATACCAACAAAGTCCGAGCACTTTGTGAGCTACATTGCTTTAAAAAGGATTTTTAGCAATAACGATTTTTCGTACGTATAAGCACGGGGTTAAAACATACTATTGTAGTGAATTGTATAGTATTGTAGTGAAACTAGTATAGTAAAACATACTATAACTAGTTTGTGCTCACAGATTCACAGAATCTGCGTGTTTGTCTAAGAGTCACCAAAAGTAATATAAAACCAGGTTGCAGAAGTAAAGAGAAAAAATCTGATGTGGGCAACACATGACTTTCCTTATATAATGCAATGAATTTACTACTTTTAAAGTAAAAAAAATAGGTTTTTCTTATAGTAGATACTTATATTCTTTCCAAGATATTAAATTTTCGACAATTAGTCGTCATTTTCATTGATTTAGCGTCATTTCAATCCATTTGGTGAGATTTTCGTTAATTTGACAACATATCAAAAAGTCGCCAAGTTGGCGACTTTCCGCCAACTTCGTCGAAAAAATCTCGCTAAGCTTTACGGACGGAGAAATAAGTTATTCTTATAGCAGATAAATGACTATTGGTGTTTAAATACAAAAGTATTACTCGAAGTATCTTTTCTCATGAATGGAACGAGCTAGATCCACGAGAATGATGTCACCCAATTTATCGCATGGTATTACATATGAAAAGTGAACATGTTTCTCAATAGGAAATATTTTTTTTTTATTTTATATGACTTTTTGATATTTTGTCTTGAAAAATGTGCAATATCTCGAGAACAATTCATATTAGCGTTCTAAAATTTATGTTAATCGTTTTCTAATGAAGAATTATATAAGAAATGTCTACATGCGTAACTTTATTACCGGTTTATTTTTTGACGATTTTTTCAAAATTTCACGAAAATTTAGAGGAGTTCTGAACATTCGATTCCGTATAAAAACAACAGAGTTCCAGTGTTTATGGATTGTAATTTTTGTACCAAATTTTGTTGGAATCGGTCCATTCGTTCGTCAGTTATCGTCTCCACAGACTCACTGACACACACACACACATACTTTCACACACACACACAGACATCACTTCAAAAATGTTAGATTCGTGATCAGGGATTCTTGAAACGTGCTCTGCCGTCGAAAATTCGAATTCGAATTTTCGACCCCGTCACAATACTTTCCTTATACGTTATGTATATAAGGAAAGTAATATGAAAAATAATCAGCAAACAGAGAAAATTTAGTTATGATATTTACATCCACCGGAACTGATTATTTCATAAATATATATATATATATATATATATATATATATATATATATATATAATCCCCCAATAAAAAATCTGGTATGGACAACACCTGACTTTCCTTATATAATGCAATGAATTTACTACTGTTACAGTAAAAAGAAAAATAGGTTATTCTTATAGTAGATACTTATATTCTTTCCAAGACATTGAATTTTCGTCAATTACTCGTCATTTTCATTGATTTAGCGTCATTTTTATCCATTTGGCGAGATTTTCGTTAATTTGGCAACATTTCAAAAAGTCGCCATGCTGGCGACATTCCGCCAAATTCGTCGACAAAATCTCGCCAAGCGTTATGGACGAAGAAATAAGTTGTTCTTACAGCAGATAAATTACTATTGGCATTCAAATACAAAAGTATTACTCAAAGAATCTTTTTTCATGAATGGAACGAGCTAGATCCACGAGAATGATGTCACCCAATTTATCGCATGATATTACATATGAAAAGTGAACATGTTTCTCAATAGGAAATATTTTTTTTTCATTTTATATGACTTTTTAAAATTTTTTTTGAAAAATGTGCAATATCTCGAGAACGGTTCATGTTAGCGTTCTAAAATTTATGTCAATCGTTTTCTAATGAAAAATTACATAAGAAGTGTCTATTTGCGTAACTTTATTAGTGGTTTTGATTTTTTGACGATTTTTTCAAAATTTTATTCAAAAATTTAGGGGGGTTCTGAACATTCGATTACGTATAAAAACAATAGGCTTCCAGTGTTTATGGATTGTGATTTTTGTACCAAATTTGGTTCGAATCGGTTCATTCGTTCGTCAGTTATCGTCTCCACAGACTCACTGACACACACACACACACACACAGAAATAACTTCAAAAATGTTTGATTCGTGATCAGGTGTGCTTGAAACGTGCTCTCCCGTCGAAAACTCGAATTTTCGACCCCGTCACAATACTTTCCTTATACATTATGTATATAATGAAAGTAATATATTAACTGTTGAGAAACATGTTCACTTTTCATATGTAATATTATGCGATAAATTGGATGACATCATTCTCGTGGATCTAGCTCGTTCCATTCATGAGAAAATATAATTTGAGTAATACTTTTGTAATTGAACGCGAATAGTTATTTATCTGCTATACGAACACCTTATTTCTCCGTCCATAACGCTTGGCGAGATTGTGGCGCCGAATTTGGCGGAATGTTGGCGACAACTTGGCGACATTTTAAAATGTCGCTTAATTAACGAAAATCTCGCCAAATCGAATTCAATATCTTGGAAAGAATATAAATATCTACTATAAGAAAAACCTATTTTTTATTGTTAAAGTAGTAAATTCATTGCATTATATAAGGAAAGTCATGTGTTGCCCACATCAGATTCTTTTACATTAAGCTAAATTTGACTTAAGATACATTACAGGTTTTTTGTTATAATGTGCATTGGTGTATGTACAAAGTAAAACTATATCTCAAAAATGCATTTTACACCTATTTAATAATTATCTAGCGAGTTTTTGTCTTTACAGACATTCCAGAAGCCCGATGACCTAGAAGATTGAATCTTTGCATACTTGTAGGTCCAACCATGAGACATAAGGTTCCTAAATAACTAGGATGGCGCAGCAGCGGCCATATTGACTCCCAGTGGAAGTGATGGCTGTACAGGTCGAAAAGAAGGTTACTTTCTCGTTCTTTTTTCTCTGGATGTAGAGAACATCAAATCATTCTAATACTACTTTTTTGAATTTTTTGAAACTGGAACAATTTTTTGAAAGCAGAAGCACCCATGTTACAGCTAAATTACGCATTAAATATGTGCCATGTAACATGCGTGAGTCATAGAAATAACACAGGCAGACGATAACCGACTAGACTGGTTGCGTTAGCCTGTATATTTAGGACCCTTAATAGCCTCGTTCACATGCACATTTTCAAGCAGGTATTATGCCCGTATTTTGCCTGCGTCACCGTTTACATGTGCAAACGGGCAAAATACCGGTTTGAAAGAAGGTAGAATTTCGTCCCCTCTTTGAAGAAGGAAAAATGGGGGGGGGGGGGGAATAACGGAATCTAATAACGGGTATAGATAAAATTGAGAGTTTTGAAAAGTTTTTCCAGACTGTCCAGTTTTTCCTGAATTTTTTCACTCTGAAACCATCGATCACGGGACATAATTTAACTGAACCAGTTTCTGATAAAGACTACTATTTTCGAGGCTAAGAGAGCTATACATTGTTTAGAAATATATATATATATATATATATATATATTTTCCAATGGCCAGGCAATTGATATTTCATCATTCACCTATACATCGGCCAGAACCGTGAACCTGTTAGCCGTCATATGACGTTGCTCCGGCGCACCAGTGGGGGTCGGAACACACCGCGTCCAACGACACAACATCCATGCCTGAAGGTGGGATTCGAACCCACAACCCGGCAGCGAACGATCGCCAGGAAACGCTTGCCTTGACCGTTCGACCACCGCGTCGGCATTTTGAAAAATATAACTTTTTGAAAAAACTTCAAACTTAATTTTTTGGAGTGTTAATTTGCTCGTCTTTGGCAGACCTAAATACAAGTACTATTATTATTTCACGTTTCTAAAATTCTTTTTAAAGATTACTGTAAGAAGGGTGGGAAGGAAATATATTTATTTATCTATCATTCGAGAAATATTTAACAGAAATAGAGTTGAATTTCACAGGAATGCCAAGTTCCCTGAAACGCAATAAAGTACCACAACTGTTTCAAATATGAGCCACTAGACAGCACTGGTTTAATCTGATGAGTACCAATTATGTTACAATGACAATAGTACTAGGAATTCAGCTGAAATCTCGCCTTCACTGCAACATACTTATTCACAATTTGGCAAATTCCAGCTAATCTCATATAACCCATTCAAAAGATTCTGGAAGCTTCGTTAACGATTATTGGCTCAACCTGAGTAGGTGGAACTTTCGAGAATAGCGTTAGGCAATTAGTTCATATCGCGGGATATTTTATAGGAAAAGGAGAAATACATTCTAACAGCGATGACAACAACCATACTTATTGTTATTGGTAATCAACAGACATGGTTTGGTAATTCAACGGAAAATTTCAAAATCACATGGAAATTAAATGGCGCTAATAATAACAGAACGTTTTGGTTTAATTCGAAGCATAAGCAACTGCTCAAATGGAAAACTACAATTTCAATGCAATTTGAAATATGTATTACTTATAAATATAATTTTGGATGATAAAACATGTGTATCTTTGTCAAACATATGCAGGGTGTTTATATAAAAGTGGATAGTGAAATTTTTTTAACTGTTGATTATAGACAGTTCCAATTCCAAAAATACTTTAAATAAAAAAGAAATTATGAAATAGTATACATACCCTCCAGCAAAAAAAAAAAACAACCTAATAATAATAATAAATAAATAAATTACAAAAATGTTGACCATTCTTCAATTAATCATAATCAAAATTTGGATTTCAAAATAGCAAATGCTAAATGAAAAATATTAGCAAACTTTCTGACTTGCACCTCTTTATCGTTGCTTTTCGATACCCTTGTAATCATTGCCATTCATGAATCCAGGAGCCGTTTACTTCCTATGAAATCCTCTGTATGACTAACAAAATCTATACAAACAGCAGAAAAAAATGAATCGTTTACGGGGGTTTTTCAAACGAGCTGCAAACACAAGAAAAGGCAATATCGATGATTGGCTATTTGTCCTGCTTGGCGGAAAAATTGGTGACGTTAATGACGATTTGGCGCTATTTCTTAAACTTGGCGACTTTCAAGAAATGCCGCCAAGTTGGCGGTGATTCAATATTTAGTTTTCTCCTAAGCAATCCTCTGATGGCATCCATGTAAAAAGACCATGAACATACCAATATAAAAAATTCTTTAGTGTAGTTCAAACACCTTCATGAGCCCGCCATAGTCCAAGTGAGTGTCAATTGTTTTTACTTTCCCTACGTACATAATCGAAAACCCAGACCACTCGACTCACCCTGAGGTATGAGCAGCAGTTGGAATGGAGTCGAAAATACGATTTTGATTTTCCGATGGAAGAGCACGTTTCTAGCACCTCTGACTTCGAATTGAACGTTTTGGGGGTGAGATCTGTGTATGTGTGTGAATTTGCGGATGCAGTGTCTCACGATCAAATAAAGTATTTTGAAAATAATTTGATGCAATTAATCTTTAATAATAGTAAATAAATAATTATTTCCGACGTAATTTTTCATTTGAAAACTAATGATATAAATTTTAGGGCTAATGATATGCATTTTAATGATATAAAATTTAGAACGATTGATGATGATGAATTTATCAAAATACCACTGAAAAGTCGCAGCCTTCAACACATGTTAAATAAATAATCATTTCCCAAGTCATTTTTATTATAAAACAAATGACACAGGACAAAAATGACCGTTTATAAAAAATTAACAAAAAATTAGATAAATTTTAGACAGTAATAAGTATTCATTAGGGTCTTTTTCCATGTACAATATTATGCAACAAATCTAAACATCATACTCTTGGATCTAGTTCATTCTACTCACAACCAAAAGGCACTTTTCATAATAGTTTTGTATTATGACTTCAATTAACTCGTCAATAGTTATTTATTTCACGGAATACTAATTAAACGTTAGTTTCATTTTGATGAGCATTTTGCACGTAAGTATAAATAAGCCATTCTCTTTTGACTAGTAAGTTGCCAAAGTGTCCAATTTCAATTTACTTAATATTAATTCAAATCTAAATACTTTTCGACTTAGATCTTGTCATGTGCTACACACATAAGATTCTTTTTTTTATATTTTATGTGTGTGAGAAATGTTTAAAAATTTTTTTAAGTTTTTTTTTACATCAAAATTAAAGCAATGTGTTGAACACACAAAATATTGCATAATACACAGTGTAGCTTTTAAGCATTCTAATACACGTATAACGAGGTGAAAAACCGGGCGATTCAAAAATCAGCAAAAACTTTAAAAAATAATAATTCACGAACTAATAAAGATAAATGGATGCCGTTTGCACAGATCTCACAATGACATCTGTGCAAACTGTGTTTTAAGAATGGAAATGAAGCCAGATTTTTTGAGGTCCATTTCGCCAGCCCCGCCCATCTCGAGTTTAAAGTTCAAATTAGGCTCAATCGTTAGTGCATCGTTAGTGCACGTTAGTGCACGTAAGCATTTCGTTAGTGCACAGCCCCCTCTTCAGGTATTACAAAAAATAAAAATAGCATGGGCGGGGCTGGGGAAATGGCCTCCCCACACACCCACCTCGAATTATAAGTTCAGATTAGGCTCAATCGTTAGTGCATCGTTAGTGCACGTTAGTGCACGTATGCATTTCGTTAGTGCACAGTCCCCTCTTCAGGTGCTGCGAAAATAAAGATAACATGGGCGGGGCTGGGGAAATGGCCTCCCCACCCACCCACCTCGAATTATAAGTTCAGATTAGGCTCAATCGTTAGTGCATCGTTAGTGCACGTTAGTGCACATATGCATTTCGTTAGTGCACAGTCCCCCCTTCAGGTGCAACGAAAATAAAAATAACATGGGCGGGGCTGGGGAAATGGCCTCCCCACCCACCCACCTCGAATTATAAGTTCAAATTAGGCTCAATCGTTAGTGCATCGTTAGTGCACGTTAGTGCACGTATGCATTTCGTTAGAGCACAGTCCCCCCTTCAGGTGCTGCGAAAATAAAGATAACATGGGCGGGGTTGGGGAAATGGCCTCCCCACCCACCCATCTCGAATTATAAGTTCAAATTAGGCTCAATCGTTAGTGCATCGTTAGTGCACGTTAGTGCACGTATGCATTTCGTTAGTGCACAGTCCCCCTTCAGGTGCTGCGAAAATAAAAATAACATGGGCGGGGCTGGGGAAATGGCCTCCCCACCCATCTCGAATTATACGTTCTGATTAGGTTCCATCGTTAGTGCACGTTAGTTCACGTATGCATTTCATTAGTGCACCCCCCACCCCCTAAGTAATACAAAAATAACGTGTGCGTTGCTGGGGGAACGGCCCATCAGCCTACCTCCAATTTCCTAACTATCCAAATTTCGAATTCTACGTACTTCCCTGATGTGCACCCCCCAATTAATACAAAAATAACATGTGTGTGGCTGAGAAAATAGGGGGGGGGGGGGATGGGGAAGATTTAGCTTAACTGGTTTCTCATTTTTTACAATGTAACTGTAACGTTATCAAAATTAACCAACATCCCCAAGTCTGATTTACTTTACATTTCCCAATTTTTATAAAAAATTATTTGTAGACTATTAGGCCTTTGAACGTGTTAAAAGAAATTTTGTACTAAATTGTAGAACCTGAAATATAATATAAAAGAATTTAGTAAAAATAATACACTTTACGAAATGGTCCAGAATTTACAATAAACATTCGTAGCATTATAAATGATGATATAAAACTCCAATTTATATCATCAAAAAATTTATATCATTCCAAAATAAAAGCAAAAACATGAGAGGCTATCATAACACAATTAATGTAATATATAATTCTTGAAATGAATATAAACGCCTACTTAAGAATGCTATCATTTCGGATATGTAAAACATGAATCGTTTTTATTCTGTGTATACCAAAATTTGGCATTTTTGAACTTCAGTATTTACCCTTACGAGTTAGATGGAATTGGAGAGATCATCCACTCTCTCCCACACATTGTTATGCAGACGAAAGCAATGACCGATCGCATTGGACGTTTTTGCTGACGGAGCCAGGAAACTAATCTCAATTGGTATTTCTTACTACCTTGATTCAATATATGTGGGACTGATGATAATGGTATGTTGATATCCAAGTTGAAATGGGATGGATGGTCATTGTTCACGTAACAATTCTAAAAAAAATATGAGACTTAAAATTATAATGTATTTTAGTAATTCCTCCACAGATGTTGCATTTTATGTTTGGATTTAACACACTGTGTAACGCATCTTGAAAATAATCCATGTTGTTGTTACGTAAAGAAAAACTAATGACAATTTTAGCAAAGTTATTGGTAGCATTACAACTAAAACTTTCCAAGCCAACGGCCGTACCGTGCTGAAAACACCGGTTCTCGTTAGATCATCGAAATCAAGTAGCATCGGGCGCGGTTAGTACTTGGGTGGGTGACCACTTGGGAACACCGCGTGCTGTTGGCACATTTCGGGCGGGGTTTGTGCGCTGGATTTGCACGCTGCCACAACTGCCGCCGTGTTCATGCGGAGTACGATCACGTTAAACATGTGGGTCCAAAAGTCCTTTCGAGAGGTTGGTGGTAGGGGAAAGAGGGTAAGGTCCCTGTCGATGCCTCCCCCACTGGGTTCCGGTCTAAATTGGGTGGTACTTCCCGGCCGGTTACCTTACAGCTTTCTGGTAGGTCGGACGGTCTGGGTCTCAAACAAACAAATTAAAACATTCCACTATTTCGGTAGCACTTTAAAAATCTTTAAATAATTTCCTTAATAAATATTTTGCAGTTGTGGCTGCGTTTACATAAATGAGATCCGCATTTTTTTTAAATGGTTCTCCTTTAAAATGGTTAAGTAAGATAGCAGCCCGTTTTCTATATGTTTGAACTGTGATACCATCACGCACCCCACTACGAATTAATTCAACAAGTAATTCTTTTGTATAGTTATCTACAAACTCCGAATATTTTTCACTATCTGCATAGGCTGCGAATAATATTTGAATAATGGAATCAAATGCACAGGTATTGCTGAACGTGTGATGCTTTCCATCAATATTAATCGACTTCAAACCTAACTAATTGGCATTTTTGAGAATGCCAAGAACTTTGTTTTTAGCTTTACTGCTTCTGTTACATGTCAATATAGATGGTTCCGAGTCTAAGTAGTTTCTGCGCTTCCGTTTCTTTGCTGTAGCTAAACCGCGCCAATTCTCTAAAGAATAGTTTTTCTTAATTTCTTCTTGTTCCGGTGGATGCGGGGGACTGCTATGCTCATGCCTCTTAGGGTCTGGAAAAAGATGATGGCTGCTATCGCATTCCTGTTCTATTGATGAAAGACAATTATTTCTGTTTTTATGTTCCTTCTTTAGTATAAAAATAATCAACAATTCATCTTTGTCATCGCCTGTTTTGTCGTTTCTGTATGTTTCTTTAGCACCAATCAAGTTTATAGCTCCAAGAATGGAATCTATAAGTTCAGGAATAAATTTATCAACATGTATTGGCAAATTCACGTGATGAAAGACACGATTTTTCAAGTCGTTGAACATGCTTTCTGATGAACAACTTGATTCGGTTGCTTGGTCATAATTGAAAATATTATTCATCACGGCACCCATATTGGTAAAAGACGGCAAAAATCTAACAATTTGTTTGCTAACGTGGGGGTATAATGGAGATTGTCTCTATCTCCTGTACAGCACTGTGCTTCCTCCTTACAATTTTCACATATTTTCATTTTTGCATTACTTGAGGGGGGGGGGTGCACTAACGAAATGCATACGTACACTAACGATTGAGCCTAATCTGAACTTATAATTCGAGGTTGGTGGGTGGGGAGGCCATTTCCCCAGCCCCGCCCATGTTATCTTTATTTTCGCAGCACCTGAAGGGGGGACTGTGCACTAACGAAATGCATACGTGCACTAACGTGCACTAACGATGCACTAACGATTGAGCCTAATCTGAACTTATAATTCGAGGTTGGTGGGTGGGGAGGCCATTTCCCCAGCCCCGCCCATGTTATCTTTATTTTCGCAGCACCTGAAGGGGGGACTGTGCACTAACGAAATGCATACGTGCACTAACGATGCACTAACGATTGAGCCTAATCTGAACTTATAATTCGAGGTTGGTGGGTGGGGAGGCCATTTCCCCAGCCCCGCCCATGTTATTTTTATTATTTGTAATACCTGAAGAGGGGGCTGTGCACTAACGAAATGCTTACGTGCACTAACGATGCACTAACGATTGAGCCTAATTTGAACTTTAAACTCGAGATGGGCGGGGCTGGCGAAATGGACCCGATTTTTTGTCAAGAAAATAAATGTATTGTTAGTATAATTTACATTCTTACCAACAGATGGCGCTGTATTAGGTACATAGTTTCCATTACATAGGATAAGTTGTCAGATTTAGCGACAAATGTTCAATGTGCCGTACGTCATTCAACAGCATAGCTGTCAGACGAGGAACCACACTGTTCACAGCATTAAATAACATTTCTTTCGGTATGGTCGGCACGTGTTGCCGGCCGTACCTTTCAGTATTGCCAATGATGATTGGTACTTCAGGTACCCCCACAGCCAAAAGTCACAGGGTCGAAAACCCAGACCACCCGACTCGCCGGCATGAGCGGCTGGAAAAGTGACAGGGTGTCAGGTCGGGGGATCTGGGTGGCAATGCATATGGAAACGATCCTATGTTTAAAGTACCTTGGAAACGATCAACTGAAGACACGAACCTCCCAAAATGTGTAATACAGCGCCATCTGTTGGTAGAAATGAAAATTATACTAACAATAAATTTTATTTTCTTGACCAAAATTCCGTCTTCATTTCTATACTTTCTGTGAAAATGGCTTCTATTTATCTTTATTAGTTCATGAATTATTAATTTTTAAATTTTTTTCCTGATTTTTGAATCACCCGGTATATTATTTCATTTCACTGAACTGATAGATGAACACATAGTTCATTTTTTCTGAACAAGGGCATGAGTGCTGGACTTGCTAACGATATAGGAACAAATGACACAAAAATCCATTAAGTGCAAATTTTCTCTGCTTGCCGAAGAACAAATCTTAACAAATGAATCATAGAAATAAGGCAGATTCACAATTGCGTATTCTGTGTTTGCGGACTGTTCTTCAAAAACCTTGCAGCGGAAATTTTCCCTTTTAGTTGATATATTATCAAACAAGGTAAGAGGCAAGGATATTTTTACGTACGGCGCAAATTTGCACTTGCATTTTAAGAAATTTAAACGTCAAATAACAGAAAACAGTATTAGTTAAACCTTTTAATATATGTGATGGTTTACAAGAAAAGGGACTAGTTGTCAAATTTGTTTCTGCAATAACGTCTTTTGTAGCCATTATACCGACAACTGTACCCTTTTTAGAACCTTTCATTTAACTTAATATGAGAATTGTTTGTCACAGTGTGATTCAAATATTTGAGGCCCTTAATAAAGTTCTATGAATCACAGCAACATGAAATTGGGTATGTTGTTGTCTTTCATGGTATATTTAAATCTTTTGATTTTCAACTTTATCGGGTCAGCTTATCCTGGGTCCGCCATAGGAACGTACCCATTTACGGGTGAAAATAACTCGCGAGAACCTTAGCAGCTAGAATATCCAAATTTATCGTGTCGTCGTCTTTTACGGTGTATTTTGATGTATTAGGTTTTGAACTTTATGGGGATCCTGTGCTCACTCTAAGAATGCAGTGGTTTTAGAGGGATAATTCGAAAACTGGAGCAGCCAGAAAGTCAAAATTTGGTATGTCGTTGTCTTTACTGTCTAGGTTACATGCATTTTTTTACTTTCCCTGCAATACATCGTAATGTATAGGGAAAGTATTGGAATCATGCCGAAAATCGCAACTCGAGTTTTCGACGGGTCTACACGTTTCGAGACCTCTAGAATACGAAAAAACTATTTTTAGCGTGACGTCTGTGTGTGTGTCTGTCTGTCTGTCTGTGCAGATTTTGTATCCACTCTTTGGTAGGTATATCACTTGTGAGCGGATCTGGTGCTGATTAGTTTTGGGTATGATTCGGGATAAAAGAACCCGCCTTTTTTTGCGAAATGACCAGCAAAAGCTTGTATCCACTCTAGTTGAAAAACTAAAGGACCGAATTAAACAAAATTTGGTAGGTAAGTCACTTGTGGGACACCCTGGTGCTGATTAGATTTTGGTAAGATTCGGAAAAAAATAACCTGCCTTTTTTTTGCAAAATGGCCCGCAAAAATCGACAAAATCTAAAGTAAAAAACTACGTATGCGGAAATATATCCATTAAATGCTTGTTTTATATGTAATTTTTAACGAAGAAAAGAATAAGACCAATCCCATTAAACTAGGACTAGCCGTTCTCGAGATATTTTTGTTTTTGTTTTTTCGCTACGCCACCTTTGAAAACGAGTCCAGTTACCAAATGAGAACGAAAATTGAATTAATAGTGAATTAAATTTAATTAAAATAAGAGAATGTGTATATAAGTCTGCAGGGAAAGTTATGTGCTGCCCACATCAGATTTTATACATTTAAGCTACATACACAGAATAAAAGGGGGTACTTTAAAAAATTATATTTTTAGCATTTATCTGTACAATTTCACGTCTAAAATAACTGTCACACTTTACATATTTTTTTATACTGCATTGATAAATCTGGCCATGTTTCAAGTTTCTAAGCCAAGAAATCATGGATAACCATGTGTTTGTAGGAAGTCAAAATAATGAATGTTTGTTTAAACAAATCTATATAAATAAAATTGAAAGTCTGTCTGTCTGCTTGTCTCATCATCACAGGAGAACGGCTGAACCGAATTTGATGAAATTTTGTGCGTAGCCTTGAAATAGCCTCACTTAAAATTTAGTCCATAGCGGTTGTCGAGATACTAATGGAAAACGAGACCTTTTCCAAGGAGTTCTACTCTCTAACTTCCTGGTTCCTCCAAACGAAAAAGGTTGGAAATCGCTGGCTTAAAACGTGGAAGTGAATTAAAACTCTATCTCTGAGATTGGTGTGAGTTTATTGTGCTTATCAGTCACTTTTAAAAATCGCAAGTTTGAAACATGAATTTAAATGAAAACTATATCACCATAGTTTATTTTTCACAGGTTCGTACTCAACAATGAAAAGTATTAAGAAATCGAAATGGTTACTTAATTATCAGCTTTTTATGAAGAAGATTCTTTCTTATATCATGTTGCTTAGCGACGCAATTAAATCAAATGTGTTTGTTGTTAATTATTATTTTTTTTTCGATTTCAGTAATAAATACATGGATATAAAATATATCTTATAAATGAACGGTTTGATTTTTCTTTTTAACTATATTATTTGCGGACTGCGTACATCACTTTCATTTATTTTGGCGAAGAATTTTCAAGCTTATATATTGTGTTTAGCCAATAAACTCATATATTGTGTTTAGACAATAAACTCATATATTATGTTTAGCCAATAAACTTATTTAATCGATTTCTGAAACAGAATAAGAGTAGAACGGGTATATCTTTGTATCGGTATGTTTAGACAATAAACTCATATTATGTTTAGCCAATAAACTTATTTAATCGATTTCTGAAACAGAATAAGAGTAGAACGGGTATATCTTCTAATACAATTTTAGTGTTTTCATTTGGTATATACAAACGGGATCAGGATGCTTTATTCTTCAGATCTGCAAATTCCGATCTACGAATTTGGCGGGATATCGCTAAAGTGACAACTTTTCTTAAACGTTGCCAAATGGACGGATATGTTGCCAAATTGATACAAACGACGCTAAATCAATGAAATGAATTTTGTTTTGTTAGAAGAGAGTACTGAAATTATGTTTCGGTACCATTTGTCTGTCAGTCCAACCGTCCTATTTAGTAACACATTTAGCGAATTTTTAAAATGTCGCCAAATTGATAAAAATGTTTGTAAATCCATAAAAATATCTTGAAATTGATAAAATTGTTCTAAAAAAATGAAATTAATTGTGTTTCGTTAGGGAATAGTATTGTGATAATGTTTCGTCAATTTATCGCCAAGTGGGACTGTCAGTTCTACAGTTCTCACTTGCCGATAATTTGGCGGTTTTTTAAATGTCGCTAAATTGACGAAAATGTCGCCAAATTGATAAAATGGCGCTAAATTTATCAAAATGACACCGAATCGATGAAAATTCAATATTGTGCATAATTAAGTACAATTTTCTAGATAATCTCTGTCGTTTTGTGAGAATTACATTTTTTTTTTTACTAATCTGTTTACAAACTGGACCAGGATGATTTATTCTTCAGATCTGCCTGTGAAGATAATTTTGTACATCGAGTCCAGAGATTCTTGTGCATTTTTTAGAAGAATTAAATTAAATATTTTAATAGAATATTTTGAATAACAAATTCATTTAGAATAAATACTATAGGAATTTAGACTTAATTGTGAATGTTAAGTTTCTTTATATTATATTTTTCGTATGAAGACCGGGTATACTGCTAGTTATTTAATAAAACTAATGCTTTGATAAGAGACATTGCTTTGATAAGATACTTTGATCTAATGCGTTGATAAGAGACATTGCTTTGATAAGATACTTTGATCTAACGCTTTGATAAAAGACATTAGGCGATTTTTAATTGCTTTGAGTAATTTAATTGTTGTGAAAAATATAAAGTTTCATATTTTTCGTAACAGTAACATTACATTTAATAAATGAAAGGTTTAGTTTCACAGATTGTATTTTATTGATCATTACAAAGGAATGAAATATTATTGCGGTAATTAATAATATCTTATGCTGAAATATTTAAACTGTTTCAGTTCAGAAACAAAATACACGCTTTAAACGGACTTAAATTCGTTAGAATTGAGAATAAAAATTATTCTTCTATTATATATTATTTAGATTCAAAAGAATATAACACACTTTATTACAAAAAATATTTATACAAGTATATATTTATGTATTTTTAAATTATTTGAAAAAAAAAACGAACTATAAATAGAGTAATATTAAGATAATAATATGGTATACAAAAATTGCCTTATAGGCATATCATAAACTCCATTTGACATGCTTCAGAATGAAAATTGTATAACAAATATTTACGATTAAAGTTATCCTCACGGTACAATTCTTGTCCACAAGGTAAAACGACATTTACAGGCGACCGCTGTTATTATTTGAAGGTTTGGGTCGTACAAAACATAAAAGTTACATATATAAATACGATGGAACTGACTGTATACTATTGAATTAAATGGATAAATAATATTTATTTATATAAATCATAAGCCTCAACTGAATTTTTATGAATGCAATTCCCAAAAATACCACCTTTTAAAGTAGCACTTTGAGCATTTTATATATAGTTCCAGATGTAATTTACCATTTGTCATTGAGGCAACAATTGAAGTTCGCCTTAGAAATACTTAAAAAAAAAAGTCCGATATATTTTTGAATTCTGTGATGACTTTTCGCTACACAAAGAATCTTTTCAAATTTCAGGCTGCAAAATGGCCGTATACAGTACAAAAATTTCATGACAGATGATTATTCTCTTAAAACTCCTATAAAAGGAAAATTTTTCACCCTCCTTCCATCGTGAGAGTCCATTTGTATGTCGTCATCTTCCGAGATGTGTGCACCTTTTAGCTTTTGAGGCGTGCACTTATACCCATAAATCAATATTCTGAGGTAGAAAATCTTGTGAGCATTTTATCATGTAGGTTAAATTCGATTTCTTCAGTTGAAAATCAGAAACATGAAATTTTTCTCGTCAGAAAACTCACCAATAGAGGACGTTATAAAACTCAATAAGCAACTATGGACGGATTTTAAGATTATTAGCATTAATTACCATATAAGAGCCGTTGATTACCATATAATGGCCATTGGCAGCAAAAAAAAAAAAAAAAAAATCTATATTCCGCAGTTTTGTAACTTCGAAACCAGCACTTAATACACATTGATGCATTACAATCAAAGAAACTTTCTATATGATGGCAGCAAAAATTATTTCTATGTTCTGTATATATCTGAAGCTCTAAATGAGTCGCCAATTTCGCCAAATTCATCACTAAGAGTTACAAACAAAAGGTGAGAAGAGCATTTCTTATATATAAATGATTGTTGACAAATTGTTAGGTGTCAAAATAAAAAACTACTACATAAAGTATTGTTTCTCGTGAATGGAACGAACTATATCCGTCAGAATGATATTAGTAAACTTATCACACAATATTACATATGAAAAGTGAACATATTTCACAATAGTTATTACTTTTTTTAATTTTACATGATTTTTTTGATAAAGTGCAATATCTCGAGAACGGTTTATGCTAACGTTCTAAAATCTGTGTCAATCGTTTTGTATTGAAAATTATACAAGAAATGACTATTTGAAGGTTTTGATTTTTGATGATTTTTTTCAAAATTTTATTCGAAAATTTGGAAGTCTGCTGAACATCTGATTGCATTTAAAATCAACAGGTTTCCGGTATTCACTGATTGTAATATTTGTACACCTAATTTCGTTCGAAACGCTCTATTCGTTAGTGAGATATCGTCTTCACAGACTCACGAACACACACACACACACACTCACTCACTCACAAAACAGCACCTTAAAAATAATCGATTCGAGCTCATGGATGCTTGAATCATGCTCCTCCGTCGAATACTAGCATTCGAATTTTCGACCCCGACACAATACTTTCCCTATGCATTATGCTATGTATATAGGGAAAGCATATATATACCAACTAGCTATAACAACTAGCAAGCAACGCAACATATGATGCCCAATATAAACGAAGCAAATAAATTCAAACAAGATGATCTTTTTCTCTCTTTTGAAAAGTAAGTTCCAAATACCGTCGTCTTTGTAAAATCAATTCCTAGGAATCCTTCTTTCCGTGAAATGTATGTTTGCCTTTCAGGTAAAATCATCGAACTGAATTTTCTCCCCGTATATAAATCAATGTGTTGGGGAGCGTGTAGAAAGGTAACTTCACGGTCCATTTTATGATAAAATGGATGGGGTTTCTATTGCTGAAACATTTTACCCCGTGGTATATGTTTGATACTTTATGAATTTCTTGGATGGATTTCAATTGATTTTAGATACATTATATACGGTACGAATTGACTACTTTATGTGTTTTGAGTTATTGCCAGTGTTCGGCATCAATTTCCTATCTTAAATAAATTTGGTACATTTTCATTGTGAGCATGTTCGCGAAACTGAATGTGCAAGTACAATGCTTAGTTCACAAAAAACACCATTTCATGGTAAAAGAAATTCCCTTTTTGCTAAATACAAGAAACAACAAGAAAGATCAATCATTAAAGCATTGATTATGAGACACTTTGCAACTGAAATGAAATTGTATTTAAACATCTGTAAAATGCGATACATTCAGCGGTGATATATTTTAAAGTATCACAGTACTACAATAATTCATTATATTGGAAAACTTAAAACTTCATCGAAAAAAATTAACTTTATTCGAATGACGTCATCGAAATATAAATCGTTTGGCTCTCTATGTAAAAGGAGTAAATATTTCATTCATACACTTTTATTTCAGAGTCCAGAATTAAATAATTTTGCGTTAAAAAATTCAGCAATTCTTATACAACTCATCTTACAATCACTTGTTTACATTCTGCATCCATTAAAATTAGGCTTCGTTATAGAAATAATCAAAGTTTGATGAACATTTAAACTCAAAAATATTATAATTGTGTTGCCACAGAATATAGATGCACAGAAAACACTAAAAAATAAAGCAGTTTTAGGACGGATGCAACACTAAATAAAAATTTAAAAAAACTTTAAAAATCACGATTTTTTACACTAGAAGAGAAAAAGATGGATGCCATATTTTTTTTAAGCAGGTCACGTGATCTCTTCATATTTTACGGGTGTAATTATGTTAATTTTTGTTTAAAAAACTACCAAACATGCTTTGCTGAAATTTTTTTATATATTTTATGGGATAATTTGAATATTTCTTAAAATTTTCGAAGCAATTTGTGAATTTTAACTACGCTTAAAAATATTTGAAAAATTAGATCCCATACAGTTCAATGTATTTCGCTTTTTCAACCTGGGTTCAGTTCAAAACTGTGTGATATTATTTATTTACATTCCCATGTGTCCCACAGACCGTCTCAACAACATACTAAAATTTCATTTTGATAAAGTCATTTTTACGGCAGTTATCGTGCAGACAGACAGACAGACAGAGACAGAATGAACTAAGTCATGAACACTTTTCAACTATGTTAGAAAGTGTTAAAAACCATGGACGTTTTGAATAGAATGGGTATTTTTACTCGATGTAAGCTTCAGATTAATATAAACATTGTCTTTCAGGACGAAGTACTTGCTCAATACCTCAATATGTATGCAGAAATGCATAGAAAGAAATATAGATATACAAACTAACTGACATAAATTATAGTAATTATAAGGTATAATTAGATGAAGCTTTCTATATCCTTGACATTTTTACTCCAAAATTCTTTGTCAAGGACACTGAAATTTTACTTGTTAGGGCATAGCCATTTTACTATCTACACACATATAATGGGTCTACTATTCTTTAAAAGTTTAATTTAAATCTTTCAAACTATCTATGATAACGGACAAGAAAAGTAGCATGTTCACATATGCTGCTAAATAGCTAAAAGGTAAAAAAAATCATTTCTTTAACGCTTTTTCTTCACAAAGCGAATTTTTAATGGTATCTAGTAGTAACACAAATAATAGAAGATATTGTTAATAATCAGCTTTTTGTTGTGTTTTTATCGAAGTTTCACTTTCTGCTATTTTTTGCAGTAGCTTAAGCCATTTAATTTAAATTTTGTTCTTGATAAAGTAACTAATTTGTTTTATGGTGTGTTTTCATCGAAGATTTTTCTTTTGAGTTATTTTTATTTAAACAGTTATAGGTGCAGTGCATGTGGCTTTCTTCTGCACATTTGTTGCATGATCTAAATACTCTTTAGACAATGTTGTTCTTAACAATTTAGAAAGCAACACATTATTAAAATAAAATATTAATTTTGATCTAATATTTAACTTTTTGCTTACGTGTGGGACAGCGTCCATCCTAAACGAAGAACCTCATACAAAGACAGGTATTTGATCTACTCTATCCCAAACAGTTCGATCCCCCTTTGCAGGCATTGGATGCCAATGCCTGCAAAGGGAGATCGAACTGTTTGGGATAGGGTATGTCAAATACCAGTCTTTGTGAGAGGTTCTTCGTTTGGGATGGACGTTGTCCCACCAGTAAGTAAAAAGTTAAACCTGTCAAAGTCAAAAACTAACATTCTTAAAATCTTAAGCCGCAACGCAACCCTTTTAATAAGCTTTATTTTTTTAACAGTGTATGGAATTTGATCGTGTATGGAATTTGTGCAAAGATGCAGTCTTCTAGGTAATCAGGAGGTCTTTGAAGGGTCTAAAAAGACTAATAAGCACCGTTTTCTCCGTCCCCAGGGGGTAGTAAAGGGTTAAATAGAAAATCTGGCTCGGTTAGGTTCTCTCCAGTTGAGGATACTATAAGCGTGCAAAGATTTAATCTTTTGGGTTATTTGGGGGCTCCTGGAAGGTCTGAAAAGACACAACGTTATTAGACAACCATTATATAGATGCTTTCATATCTCGTTCATGGCTTAAATCGCCAGCAACCTCGAATATATCTGCTTGTTCGAAACAACTCAATCAAATTTCAAAAGTGATGGTTTCATTTTCGCGTTTGAGTTCCAAGCATCGATTTTCTTTTCTATAACCTATTCCTGAGCTCTTTTCCCCGTGATATGTACATGTTTGCCTTTCAGGTAAAACCATCGAACTGAATATCACCCTCGTCCATAAATCAATGTAGTGGGTGCGTGCAGGGAAATAACTCCACGGTCCATTTTATGAGAAAATGAATGGATATTTTGTCCCTGTGACATTTTGTTTTTCTGAACAGAGTTTGGATACGATATGGTTTTCGATGTCTCGTTTTATTCCATTTAAAACTTACTGAAGTTCCAACGAGAACGCATTAAACCCAACATACCATCTGCAATTTAAAATCTATATAATATATTATATTTCTATATAATTAAATCTGAAAATCCACCTGTTTGTCTGTCTTTTTTCCTCATCATCACGGGATCTTTTGTGACTTAGAAGCCGCCCTTCGGGCAATACAACAAGGTCGAGAATGGCCGACGGAATAATTACTGTCTTCTGGATAGAATCAACCAAATGGGGAAGCCCTGCATTTTGCAATGGATGACGGCACATGTCGGCATAGCGGGAAATGAGATTGCTGACGATTTGGCTAAAGAAGCCAGAAATCTCAACAACGGTACTTTAAATCTCGTAACCCTAGATGATGCAAATGCAATAGCGAGATATAGAATTCAAGAGATGACGATCAAAAGGGAGCACCAGGTCTGTGAAGTAAATGCGAACAGGACAATCACCAAGACAATTGCTAGACTGAGAACTAACTCAACGTCCAAGAGGAATGAAGATAAACAGAGATCACACAAGATCTTATCACACGGGTAAAACTCTGCTAAAATTCTCAATATAGCTAAAGTAATACTCTCTGCACGTGGAACAATCTGACTTCTTGTGGACATGATACCAACCAACTATCACGGGAAAACGACTGTATGAATTTTATGAAATTTTGATGGGAAGTCTTGCAATGTCTTACTTAAAATTTAGGAGTTCGTCTGTTCTTTTGATTGTTTCCTCATTTTGAGCGTGGCTCAATCGTTATATGAGTCGCCAAACAAACATGACCCACTCATTTCCTGAGTTTCTCCACAATAAATGCGATTCTAAATCCGATAACGCGCTCTGATAATTGTTTATGCCTGCATCACTAAAAAGGATGGAAATGTTATAAGCAAAGGCAGACAGCAAAAGAAAGAGCAGAGATTCAGTTCTGTGGACATAGAACTCAGTATCTGCTGCTTTTCACATCACCAACACTATGCTTGTTCAAGGAACATAAATGACATGTATTTAATTATTTCTGATCCTACTAAGATGAGAAACATAGTCTGCTAAGCATTTATTGTTGTTGTCGAGACCCAGAACGTCCGACCTACCAGAAAGTTGTAAAGTAACTGTTTGGACGGCCGGGAAGTGTCACCCAATTTAGACCGGAACCCAGTGGGGGAGATAAGCATCTATTGTTGAAGATCCAGACCGTCCGACTCATCATGAGGACTTGAGTAACTATTTGGACGGCCGGATTTGTAATTGTGAAATTATTATCATCTATATGACCAAAATTGTAAATTTTGCTTCTGTCTGTATGCTTATTATCTAAAAAAAATTCAATTTTTTCCTTTATGAGAGAATTATCATAAAAACATCAAAACTGAAAGACACCAAATATGAAAAATTCACCACAAATTGTGAACTAAATTTCTCATCACTTTAAATTTCATACGACGAACGGTTTTTACAGCTAGCACTCTATATAAATTTGGCTATACCTATGAAACAATTGTCATAAAATGAATGCTTGTCAATAAAAACACTAATATTAGAAAAAAAATACCGTCCTTATAATACTTCGTAAAGGAGACTTCAACTAATCCCTAAAAAGGTAGTCGTAGGGTTGATATTTCCGCTATCGTAAAACCTTCTATACCTATTGATACACTCATGGACAATGAACGTTGAGTACCAAGAAGAAAACATGGTACAACCGTGAAATGATTAAATAGCTTGAGGGTTGGCTGGTATGCAAATGATCCCAGTCTTGCATGATTGCACATGACCGTATATCCGTGAGTGGCGCTGCAAACATGAGCCAGCTGTCTTATAAACCGGCGTGTAGTCGACCCCCCATCAATGCGAGAAGCTTCGGCCGACGCAAGCACAAGTACGGAGTGAAAAGAATGATGGGCAGATGCCAGAAACATCAATATACGCAACTGGCGGACTTCGAGAGAGGCCTGATGATTGGGCTGAAACCGGCAGGGAGGTTAGCGCGCCTGATAGCCCGTCACGTGGATCGTTCCGACTATACCGTACGAAGGTGTAGGGAGCACTAATCACGGGACGCCACCCAGACACGGAGGGCCGGCTCTGGGCAGACCAGGCGTACCATGAGTAGAGAGGATCGATGATCGTGTGGCTGGCAAGTATAGAACCCACGACGACCCGATCCGCGATACAGCATACGTAGCTGCTCCTGTGTGCCCACAAATCATATTTAGACGCCTGAAGAAAGCTAATCTGCGATCCCAGCGTCCCTTACGTGTGTTGACGTTAACACGGGAATATTGGTGGCTCCAGCTGCAGTGGTGCCGGGCAAGAGCAACGTGGAACGCCACAGATTGGCAATGTATGGTGCTTAGCGACGAGTGCTGCTTCGTTTTGGGGACCGATGATCAGCGTGTCCGGGTGTGGAGGTCCCCTGCACAACGCCACAATCCCAACCTCGTTATCGAGCGCCACACCAGCCCCATTGCAGGCATCATGGGATGGACTGGAGAGCCATAGCCTACGACAGCCGATCCGCTCTAGTAGTGGTACCTGGAACGTTGACGGCCAAGGGCACGTGGATGAGATTCTACGGACCCATGTTTTCCCATTCGTTGCTGGGTTTTCAGGTGCGCAATTCCAGCTGGATACCAGGAGACCAGCGCAATTCCAGCTGGATACAGCCTAGTACTACGGGCCGCCCAGGCCTGCCTGAGTCATGTCTAGGCACTTCCATGGCCTGATCGCTCCCCAGACGTATCCCCTATCGTGCATGTGTGAGACCAGTTGAAATGCCAGATGCCTCCTTGCCGCAATCTTCGAGATTTGGAACGTAACGTCCAATGGGTGTGGACTCGTCTGCCGCAGGATAACATCAGACGTCTGTTCGACACCATGCCAGACCGTATTGCTGCTTGTATCGCAGCACGAGGCGGTGCGACGCGCTATTCAGGATGACCGGATTGTGTACCATAGTTCCCTCTGTACATGGTCTGCTGCGCTGTTTTTGTGATCATTCATATCATTCATCTGTATCCTTCCACCAATAAAATTTCATGTCCATCCTATGCTTCCTTCTTGGTGAGCAACTTTCATTGTCCGTGAGTGTATATCGGTATGGTGATATGTGTGAAACTTCATTTTTCTTACTTAAAAGACGGGCACATCTCCTCGGATAAGAACAAATAAATGACTTTTTCAGAGAGGAGTGGGGATCCAGAAACATTTTCAGTTCTTTAAATGGAGAAGAAATGGGACTCTTACCGAGGCCTCCATATTGTCCGACTTTTAAAAGCTGTTGGAAAGAAAAGTGATTATATAAAATTTGAAATGTCGAAAAATATGTTGAAATAAAATATTATTTTTATGACTTTTGAGATTTCGAAATTAGATAAGAGTATAAAATATGTCGTCCAACCTGCTTTCTAATATGAAATTTTAAATTATTTGTTTGTAATATAGAAAGAGGTAATATTTAAAAGTAATATTTAAAGGTAATATTTAAAAGGCATCAGCCGGCTTTGGAGGCTCGCAGTTATTCGTATTCGTATAGTAGCCTCTCCATATTGGCAACCAATATTGGGAACACATTGATCCAATATGAAAATGTGGATATTTTGAAAATATTGAACCCATTTCGGCTAGCCATTCATAGTTAATACTCGTACGACAATATATGCTCAATATTGGCTGCCTGTCAATCAGCGGCGTAACTAGAAATTTTAATTCTTTGAGCAAAATATGTAAACGCCCCACCCCTCAAAAGTTTAGTTTTTCCAAAAGATTTACAAGATTTTCAAAACAATTGAAATAAATCATTTGAGTTTAGGTACCAGAAATACTTTTATAATAAATTCTACATAAAGTATGATTTCCTTTAATTCTTGGTCATAAGCAGTAAAGCAAAGTGAGTTCAAGGAAGTTGTCCAGATTAAGGAGACAGCAATAAAAGAAAGGAAAAAAAAACTAGATATGAAGCAAGTTATATATTCATTTCTTTAAAACGAAAATAATAAATACTTTCCATGGAATTCAAATAAAAAACAATGTAATTCACAGATTTCCCTACGCAACACATTGGAATTCATGAAATTATTGAAAAAATAGTGCAACATTTACTGAGTCTCTTGCCTTTCGCAATTTGTGCAAAATATTACAATAGTGTGAATTTTATTTGCACCAGATAGAAGAAAAATCGCCTGCATCTAAGATGAGCTATTATCGAATATAGCAGACAGAAAAAACCGAATCAAGTTCAGCGATCTTATTGTCGTGTCTTTGCATTAATAAAACTCGGATGTGTGCAGCACATGACTTTCCCTATATAATGCAATCATTTTACTTCTTTCACAGTAACAAAATAATGTACATTTAAGCTATACGGCACAATATTATTAATGTTGAATTTTACATTTGACGTTTTTCGGATGACAACATGTAGAACTATTTCGGAGTACCCAATTAACTTTTATTTCGTGCAACTCTAAATTGACCATCATCAATATTGATAGAATCCGCAATAAGCAATGTAGTCCATCTATTGAAATATTTTAATAACTCATTCATTAATTTGGCATCATTTTTGAAACGTTGGTGAAATATTGCTAAATTGGCGATATTTTTCTAATAAATTTGTCGCCAAATTTATAGTCAAGCGTTACAAATAAATGGAAAGAACAGCTTTTTTTTATAAAGGAAGATGTTTGTCTGTATCTCTTGTAGCGAAAAATCTAAACGTCGTAAGGACATAAAATTTGGTACACATATACCGGGTGGTTAGAATTAAAACACACCCCACTCTGAGCTCTCTATACATCGAACTACTTATTCAGTGTAAAGGCTCAAAAATTGTTGAACCTACTATTCAAGACATGGGGAAAGGGATTACGCGAAAAAAAAAATTAGTTATAGAAGCACCGATAGGTGGCGCTGTGCAACAGAAAATATGCTGAAAAGACACAAAATACACATTTATAACACATTTTATTCGAACGTACCAAACATTCGTATCACAAGGACCTTATCGAAAAATGCACTATGTTTCTCAGTACGTTCCGCACTGTGCTGTAGGGAACACCCAAATGTTGTGACACTCCACGTGCACTACTACAGCCTATAACGTTATCCATTGATTGTTCAACAATAGCGGTGGCAACATCGTCAACGACATCTGAACGAGTCGATTTGCGTCCTCGACCCGGCTGAACTCCAAGATGTCCAGTTTTCTTGAATCGAGCGATCATTCTCCTGAGAGCTTGTGGAAGTAATGGTCCTTTGCGCAAATTCTTAAGTCGACGAAACTCTCGAAGTGCAGCTGCAGCATGTCCTTTGTTTTCATAAAACAGCTTCACAAGCAAAGCGCGTTCTGGTAGTGTGACAGCCATCGCTGATAAGAATGAAAATTTCCCAGTTTTATCCCCTTTTATGCCCAGAACATAGTAGCTGCAAATTTTTGTGCTTACAGTGCGAAATTGCTGTTACAATGACAGTTTAAGTTTTTTCACTTTTTTATCTTCTTTTTTCATATCAGTAAAAGAAATTAAAAAGAAAAAATTCCATATCGCATGTGTTTGTTTTTTTGTGATTATTTTGTGTCTTTTCAGCATATTTTCTGTTGTACAGCGCCACCTATCGGTGTTTCTGGAACTAATTTTTTTTCGCGTAATCTCTTTTCCCATGTCTTGAATAGTAGGTTCAACAATTTTGGAGCCTTTACACTGAGTAGTTCGATGTATAGAGAGCTCAGAGTAGGGGTGTTTTAATTCTGGCCACCCGGTACTTCAGGAACCGGGACGACAAGCCTCGGAGATAGTTTTTAAATCGTATTAGTGTTTAGTTATTTTAAGTCAAAAAAGCTTCCCGGTTATGACTGATTTTTACCATATCTTTTATAGCACGGTAACTAATGGCGCCATCTGGTGTCGCCATCCTATATGTAAGTCGTCATTCATTAACTTTTAGATTAAAACATAGATTAGTGCATTTCACAAATATAAATCGTGTGCAGCTCTCCCTTCACATATATTATAATCAGTGAGTAATTGAGTTTTTTTTTTCAGAAACAATCTCATTTCGGTTGATCCAAAAGAAATTGTTTTACACATTCGATGTTCGAAATTTTCAACAATATATTGTAAAATTTTTAAAGACCGAAAATATAATCTTTCACTGTTTATTTTAACACCATTGGAAATATTGAGACTGGAGATTAAAGGCGCTTCGGGCTTGGTGCTCTGTTCTGGACGAAAAATCCGCTCGAAAAATTCTGTTTTAAACAAAATTTGTTTCAAATTCATGCGATTCCATTAAATAGATTTAAATAACACCATCTTAACACCGTCGGAAAGATAGAAAAATTCCCATTCAAACAAATTTTGAAAATGATTTATAGGAATAATAGAATTTTTTTTTTCATCAATTTTTAAATCATATCATATAATTCGATTTACTATGCTCATCTCGTGGATTTAAAATAATTTATAAATCCAGGGTTGATCTTGACTGATGCTTGATACTGTAATCTGCAACACGATTTTCATAATTCTATATAACTTGATCAAATTTTTAAAATTCTATGAGAACCTGTATAGTGTGTCAGATTGTTTTTTTCATTCTAGAAGGTTTGTTTATCGTTTAAACTTGCCGATTTTTAATTCCATTATGGATATAATACTTATTGGTGAAACTTGACATTCAACTTCGAATTCCGGTGAATTCATTCGTCGAGCACTGATAATTTATTTTAGTGTTGAAACTTGGAATTAATTAACAAGCATAAAATATATTTAGTCTAATGTTTTCAGTTTCTCGCGGATATAGTGTTATTTTGAGTGTTCCTTCAGATCAGTATGGACGGTACCCTTAAAGTGGGCGATAATTATGGTGGTGTCCTTACAATGTTCTTTATTGAAAAAAAGAAAAAAAAAGAATAGGTCTTATAGGACAAACTTTTACACTTGTGCTTCAAATAAAGCGTCTTATTTCGACCATTTATGAAATATACATATGAAATATACGTAATTATATTAATTTTATCAGTCTTAAGACTTTTAAATAGTCTATTGAAGACCTTCTTTCGAGTGGGAGATCACACCTTAGAATGGACGGTAAAAGTGGGTAGTGCCCTTAGAATGTGCTTTATTGAAAAAAAAAGGAGAAGGTCTTATCGGACAAGTTTTTATATTCAAGCTTTATATACACATGTTTATGAAAATTGCAACACCACAAAGGAATGGTCAGATTAGAATGACATTTATACCACATATTACTAATAGTGATACAGATAAATGATTACCGTTCAGACCAATTCAACCACATTGCTGACACGAAATCAGTATTTTGTGAAGCGGACCCTAGCAGCAATAAGAGCTTTTAACCGTCGCAGCATTGAATCAAAAAGTATTTGGATGCGTTCCTGGGGTATTGCCTGCCCGGCTTCTTCGATCCGGGTCCACAGTTCATTGGTGGTGACTGCTGGAGTAAAAGTAATGGAACAGTCGCCGAGTGATTATATCTCATACATGTTCAATCGGTGACATGCCTGGCGAACGGGCAAGCTAAGGAAGTAGTATTATTTGCTGTGCAGTGAAGAAGGTTTGGACATTCCGGGTAACATGTCGTCGGGCGTTGTCTTGTTGGAATAAAGCACAAGGCGTGTGCTAAAGAAAGAGCTCAACTTCGACCTCCAAACTCCCCTGATGTAGCGGTTGCTGTTGAGCGTACCCGCAATGCGTAGCAGTCGAGATCGCCCATGATAGCCAATGGCACCCCACACCATCACGCTTAACGTTCATGCGGCATGAAGCTCTAAAACGCATGCAGGAAGATGGCGTTCACCACAATATCGTCTAACGCGTATGCAGCCATCATGTTTGTCTAGGTTGTAGCGAAACTCACACGAAAACACGATCTGGTGCCCAACCGCACAGCATGGTCTATACTCCTCCGCCCGTTGCAACCTGGGGCGTCGATGGTTCAGAGTCAACGGTATCCTCCTCAACAGTCCTCTGCGCTGCAGACACCATCGAACCGTAGACACAGACAATGACACATCTGTAGCAGCTCTGCGCTAACACTTGAGAAGAAACTGTACGGTTCGGCACCGCCATGCAGATGAGATGTCTATCATCTCGTGTTGTCGTCACATTGCGTAGTCCACTGCCGGATTTTCGACTCGTCCGGTTTTCTTCGGTCCACTGTTTCCACACTCGCATTGCACGCGGAAATTGCTCTCGGTAAGTCCGGGTTCGATTCCCTCCCCTGCCAAAACTGCCGCCGTGTTCACGCGGAGTACGATCACTAAACATGTGGGTCCATAAGTCCTTCCGAGAGATTGGTGATAGGGGGAGGAGGGTACGGTTCATGTGGATGCCTTCCCCACTGGGTTCCGGTCTAAATTGGGTGGCTCTTCCCGGCTGTCCAGTTACCTTACACCTTTCTGGTAGGTCGGACGGTCTAGGTCTCAACAACAACACTCGCATTGCTGTCATGGCATTATGCCCCATATGCGCAGCAATATCCTGGTACGAAAACCCTTCCTCTTGCAGGCCGATTATGCGCCCACTTTCGAATTCTGTAGTTTGCCTATAAGGCGCCCTCTGATGTTGACGAGGCATAGTGCTTCTAATAGAACAGTTTTTAACTCGCTAACACCGATACTATACTTGTCTGGCTCTTCCACAGCTCTCTATTTATACTCCTCATTCAATCGTTCAGAGGGCCCTGTGGAGCAAAGGCATGCTCATTCGCTCTGCATTTCTAATCAATTGCACATTACTTAACATGTCTCGTACGTTACATTCTAATCTGAAAATTCTGTCATGGTGTTACAATTTTCATAAACCTAAGCGTATGTAGTTATTTCGACAGTTTACTATATATATATATATATACACAAGTAGGATCAAAAAGTTCGGAGACTATGCTGATATTTCCAACCCTGATTGGAGGAGAGGGGGAACTATTTTACCGTGGCGTAGAGGTACATGTGACGCGAGATGTGAAAAGGAAGAAGCAGGTCCGCAGTGTAGGGGTTTACTAGACAATGCGTGTCAGTGAACTGCAGTCGTTCGCATTCGTCAGCAGGTGTAATGTTTCTGTTGGCGATTTCCCCAAACGCTGGTAAAACTTGATATTCGCATGTTGTTCTTCAAACGCCATTTCCGTTTTCGACGAACGCGAACGACTACAGTTCTCTGACACACATTGTCTGGGAAAACACCTTCTTCTTCCTTGTCACATCTCGCGTAACATGTGCCTCTACGTCACGGTAAAATAGTTCCCCTCTCCTCCAATCAGGATTGGAGATATCAGTCTTCGAACCTTTTGATCCTACCTAAAAATAAAAAGGAGACTTCAACTAAACTCTAAAAAAACTAGTCATAAGGTTGATTTTCCCTCTATCGCAAAACCTCGTACCTACTGATATATCGGTAAAGTAATACTCGTATGTGTGAAGCTTCATTTTTCTTACTTAAAAGACGGGCACATCCCCTTGGATAAGCACAAATAAATGGCTCTTTCAGAGAGGGTGGGGATCCAGAAACATTTTCAGTACTTTAAATGGAGAAGAAATGGGGCTCTTACCCACGTCTCCATATTGCCTGACTTTTAATTTATGGTTGTTGGGAAGAAAAGTGATTTTATAAAATTTGAAATGTCGAAGAATATGTTAAAATAAAATATGATTTCCATGAACTTTGAGATTTCGAAATTGAGCAAAAGTTTAAATTTCTCGTTTAATCTGATCTCTAATCTGAAATTTTAAATTATTTGTTAGTAATAGAAAGATAAATATTTAAAGGTAATATTTAAAGGGTATCAACCGCTTTTAGAGGCATGAAGTTACTCGTATTTGTCTCGCAGCGCCCCAATATTGGGCCAATATGAAAATGTGGACGTTTTGGCAATATTGAACCAATTTCGGCTGGCCATTTATAGTGAATATTGGCTGCTTGCCAATCAGCGGCGTAACTAGGAATTTTAGATCTTTGAGCAATGTATTTAAATGTCTCACCCAACAAAAATTTAGTTTTTTCCAAAAGATTTACAATATTTTCAAAACATTAGACGTAAATCATCTAAGTTTAAGAACCGGAAATTATTTTATATTAAATTATACATAAACTATGATTTCGTTCCAATACTGTGACCAAATTGTCCCCTGGTGGCTGCTACACCTCGTGGCAAAATACGAACTTTGCGTGCTCTCGTGCTCGATTTTTCCTGCTTCTACTGGACTCTACTACTGCATCGGACATGGCGTCCGTATTAACGACATCATCTCCCGGAAAAGATTTCACATCATTCATCGAAGAGACTATTTACAAGTTTAAAAACTGCCTGTTCCCGGACCACGCGGACTCTGACCATGGGCGTCTGCAGTATAACAACCTCTTGACCCACACCGGCCTCTACCTCCAGAAGGAATGGACTCAACTGCAAGAAGGAATTTCTGAGAAAACCACCGACCAGATTGCAGGTATGTGCGATACTTTGAACATTCATTTTGAGCAATTTGGGAACTTTAATGATAGGACCCCTTTTCATAATGAGATCAAATCTTACATGTCTTTAGTCAAATCTGTTAAGCCTAATGTAAATGTTAATAATGATGCAAACAAATTACCTAAAAGTAAGCCCCCTAAAGGCAACATCACCAGTGAAGCTGGTATAGAACTAAACCAATTAACTTCTGGTAACTTAATGTATAATGCTAATGTAAATAACACTGTTAACGCTACTACTAGTAGCCAGAATTATCCTAACCTTGGAATTGAACTAAAATGCAGCTCAGAAACTGCTGATAACTTAGAAGCACCTAATGCTAATGATACTAATGATAATCTAAGACTTAAAGCACATAATGCTAATTGCAATCCTGCGGATATGGAAGGCCCCAGCTCTCCCCGTGCAAAAAAGCACTGCCGTTGGGCAGACTCTGTCATCGTGGATGATATTGCTACTTCAAATTCCTTTGCAGCCCTTGATATGGACACCTCCCCCCCTCCCCCCGCTGATTTTCGAAACGCGGAAAGCGCGCAACCTAATGTCGGAATTAGTCAAAATATTGAAGATAGTCACATTGACGAAGGAAATAGCCTTGAAAACCCCAAAATCGAACCCTTCTTTGTTAACTGTCCCACAAACTGGAGAGAACTGATCAAAAATATCAATACGCTAGTAAAAACCCCTGTACGTGCCCAGCTTAACGGCGAACTAATTAAAATGTATCCTAAATCGGTTGATGACTACAGAATTGTGCAAAGACACCTAATTGAGGAAAAAATAGACTTTCACTCGATAAACCTAAAGGCAGAGAGGCCTATTAAAATGCTAATTAAAGGACTACCCATCAACTCACCAATTAGTGAAATCACGGATGAACTTCGCTCCCTCGGATATAATATCCATAGAATTACGCAATTGAAAGACTTAAAAAACAGAGCCCCCCTCCCCCTCTTCCTTGTCCTACTTAACCCCACCTCAAACTGGGAAAGCATCAGAAACATCGACACCATCTTAGACATTTCAATTCTAATTAGGGACTTCCAATCCAGAGGTACGAAGATGTGTTACCGCTGTCAGCGGCATGGACATGCCAGCGATTGCTGCAGACAACCACCCCGCTGTTTGAAATGTGGCCAAGGCCATTGGACCCGCGAATGCACGAAGTCTCCCCTCACGCCCGCCCAGTGCGCAAATTGTAACGGACCTCACACTGCTAACTACCGTATGTGTCCCTCTAACCCCCAAAATAAAAATCTCAGTGCAGCAAACTTCATGCAAACGATCGCCCCCCCTCCCCGCCCCCAGCAACCTGCCCCACAGAGAAAAGACTTCCCTCCCCTACAAACTACCACCACAGCGTCAGGAAACCATCCGAACGGAACCATCCAACCTGCACTCGCTAACATCGACGCAAGCAAAACTTACTCTTCAGTGACCACCCCCCACCCCCTCCCAGGGAGTATTAATAAAGGAACTGACCCTACCCCCGTAACTGACAGTGTAAACAACTCACGTCACTACCGACCTGAAAATGACCCCAAGAGACTTCCACTAAACCAATTAAAAATGTACTCAAATATCACAGCTCCCCCCCCCCCATTGATACTCCAAACGTAAACGCGGCTCAGGCCAAGCAAACCGCCCCGGCTTCAAACTCAGGAACCGAAGAAAGCACTTCCAGCAGCAAAACTTCCACTTCACAGTTATCAGACTTCTTCCAGATTATCCAAGAGATCAGGAAAACCTTCTCAGACTTTAATATCAGTGTTAGCCAAATTAAAAAATTCCTAACCACGGTCCAATGCATTTTATCTAAGACAGATAACCCACTTAACAAAATCTTCAGTATCATCACCGCCCTAGAAGAGGCATTCTGCTCAGCCCCCCCCCCCCCCCATTATGGGGAGTAATCGCATTTTTGACGCCCTTCGCCTTCTCTCGTGGAACGCGAACGGCCTTAGTAACAAGATCGTTGAGCTTAGAGACTTCGTCCAAAATAACGCCATTGATGTGATCCTGATTCAAGAGACTAAACCGGGCCGCTCCCCCCCCCCCTCAAAATTGCAAATTATAGAAACTACACCGCAGTGCGCAGTAGTAACTGCGCCTACGGTGGAGTCTCTATATATATTAAAAATAACCTCCCTCACCACGAGCTCAACTCTGCCAACACCAGCACCGTGGAAAATAAACTGATTAGCCTGACCCTCCCAAATCAGCCGACCCTTGTAATTGGATCCCTTTATATCAGACCAAAGCAGCGCAACGACCTGACACCTGACCTCACCCAGATCTACAGCAATCACCACCGTGTCATCGGCATGGGTGATTTCAACGCTCACCACACAAGCTGGAACTGTCGCCGTAGGAACCCGTATGGAAGAGATATATACAAGTTCGTCACCGATAATGGACTCCACGTTGCCGTCCCGTCTAAGCCCACCCACTACTCTCTTGCCGCCACCCCCTCCACCATCGACTTCGCCATTTTAAAAAATATTCACTTCCCGTACACCCTTGAAACCCTTGATGAGCTTAACTCTGACCACCTCCCCATCCTCCTCACGGTCCACCTTAATACCCTTCTTCCCCTGTCTGACACCCCCCACTCGGTAAATTGGAAAAAATTTAAATATAATCTCACCAAATCCACCCTTCTAAACCCTAAAATTAGCGGCCCTGCTGACCTTGACTCCGCGGCCCAGAACCTTACGGATGAGATACAAAGATCCCTTGCTGACGCATCCTCCTCTCGCCCCCCCCCTCGCTTCAATATGCTTCCTCATCACATTAAAGTCAAAATCCAAACGCGTAATGACCTCCGGAGACTGTGGCAGGCCACCAGAAACCCCCTCATCAAAAACCGCCTTAACTCCCTCAACAGGACCCTTCGCAGTGATATTGCTAGTTACAGCCAGAACAGATGGAAGGAATACATTGAATCCCTCTCCCCCCTGGATAAAACCATTTGGAAGGAATTAAAACGGGTGAGAAGACCATTCGCGCGCTTGCCGCCTCTGTGCACCAACACGGGAATGGCCTTCTCAGACCTCGAAAAAGCAAATGCCATTGCGGACTGCTATGAAAAGCAATTCACATTGGACATCCCCAACAACGACTTTCAGGATAACATCAGCCTCATTGTAAATGACTTTCTCCAGGCCCCTCATACCGACCCGGTCCCCCCCTCCCCCCCCTTGAAATCTTCCAAATTATTCAAAAACTGCAAAATAAAAAATCCCCGGGTATCGACAAAATTTCCAATAGGGCTCTTAAGTCTCTCCCCCTGAATATCATCTTCTTCATCACCCACCTTATTAATGCTGTTCTCAACTACCGTCACTTCCCTTCCGTCTGGAAAACGTCCATCATCGTTCCTATTCTAAAGCCCGGAGGCACCCCCTCCAACCCTGTCTCGTACCGCCCCATCTCCCTCCTTCCGGCTCTTAGCAAGATCACTGAGAGGGTCATACAAACTAGGCTCCTTAACTTCATAAATGAGAAGGATCTTTTCATCCCGGAGCAGTTCGGTTTCCGGCCGGCCCACTCGACCACCCATCAGCTCCTTAGGGTAGTAGAATTCGTAGCGGAAGGGCTCCAAACCAAAACCCCGGCTGGGGCCATTATGTTGGACGTGGAAAAGGCGTTCGATAAAGCTTGGAACGTCGGAATTATTTATAAGCTCATCCAAATGGAAATTCCCCCCCCCCTCATCCTCATCATAAACTCGTATTTAAATCAGCGGAATTTCCGGGTCAGAATCCTAAACACCCTCTCCGATACTAAACCGGTTAACGCAGGAGTCCCCCAAGGATCCATCCTTGCCCCCCTCCTCTTCAACTGCTTCATAAATGACACCCCCCGGTCCCCCCATACCACCCTTTGCCTCTATGCCGACGATACTTGCATCCTCTCAAAGCATCGGAACCTCAACTTTCTCCACGCACATCTCCAAAAGCATATCCACTCCCTCGAAAAATATTACGAAAACTGGAAAATCAAAATAAACCCTTCTAAATCGCAGGCCACCTTCTTCTCCGGTGTCAGGTTCCCCCCGCCCCCCATTCTGATCAGCAATCAACCCGTCTGTTTTGCCCGCTCCGTCAAGTACCTCGGCGTCCATCTGGACAGCCGGCTTACTTGGCGCGAGCACTTCAGCCATATACTTAAAAAGTCTAAAAAACTGGTAGGCACCCTTGGGCACCTCCTTTTCTCCAGCCACCTCGAAATTAAAAATAAACTCCTTCTGTACAAATCCATTATCAACCCCATCCTCCTCTACGCTTGTCCTGTCTGGGGTTTTGCATGCAAGACTAGCATTGCCAAACTCCAGACAGAACAGAACCGCATACTTAGGATCATTCGTAAAGCTCCTCGGTTCCTCTGGAATGATGTGATTCACCGGGATTTTAAAATTAAAACCATTAAAAAAGTCATACGCAAACACACCAAAAAATTTTTTCAAAACCTCCCCAGCATTAATAATGAAACCCTTTTTACCCTCCCAGACTACGACCCGAGGCTGCACAGGAAGCGTCCCCGGTCTATTCTTTTCGAACCGCCTTGATTTACTCAAATTCTTGCCTTCCACATCCGCAATCCCTTTTAGACTCCTTGTATTCATTCTCCTTGCTCGGTTTGATCTCTTGCATAACATGCTCTAACATTGTAACTTGTGCATCTACTCTAGATGCACTCTCCCCCTTTGTGGTTGCCCGCGCCTATCATAGAGGGCGGCACCGCCGCTCCAAAAGCTCCCCTTCATTATGAAGGTCTGGCCAATGGGCCTGTTCGGTTTCTCAAACTTACATTGCTCAAATGATGTCATGTATCACACAATGCTCTCAGACTGGAGGTAAAAGCCAAGAGGCTAGGAACTCCCATTATCTCCACATCCCTCGGTCAATACTGTGACGTTATAACGCATGGTCTATTCAATTTCAAGAAAGCTGTCCAGATTAAGGAGACAGCAAAAAAGAAGAGAAAAAACAAGTAATATTAATCATGCATAAATCATTGATTATGAAATCCTATCCAACTGAAATGCAATTTTATTTAAACATCTCCCAAATACGTTACATTCAGCGGTGATATTTTTTAAATGATCACAGTACTGCAATAATTTATTTTACTTGGAAACTTCAAATTTCATCAAAAAAGGCAATGCTATAAAATTTTCTGCTTCTCTATGTAAAATCAATGAATATTTCATTCATATCACTTATATTCCAGACTCCAGAGCTAAATAATTTTGCGTTTAAAAATTCAGCAATTCTTATACAACTCATCTTTGTTAAATCTTATATTTTAAGGACAGTTTTATTAAATTCCGATATTAAAAGTTCCGTATTTTTTTTTGTAATTACTAAGGGCTTTTGAGTTTTAAAGTTTGGGAACCAATGCTTTAGACCATTTACACTTTGTGTGGTACCCCCTTTGAAATGACCGCTTTGTTTGGTCTCGTTGGGTTGTCTACTTCGAACTTGATAGGGCCCCTTTGAGAAACATTGTTATTTCTATTTAGCAAGTAATAAATATTTTGTGAAAAATTGTTTTCGTATTTATCATAAAAATCAATTTAATTAGTTATAGATAGCGTTAGGCGTATAATTGCTATAACAATTAAATATTTTTAATTTTCAAGAAAAATTGGAGGAAAAAATTGTTTTGTTCTGTGCGACGCAAATATCCCACCTGGGCCTTTAAGTACCCCTATGTTGCTTAGGCCCTTAAGCGTTGCTTAACCACGCTTAGTTATGCCACTGCTGCCAATATAGCTCAAATACAGAGGGTATACACACATTTTTGTAACAATTTTGAAAAAATATATAAATAAACAAAGATAAGAATTTTATTTTCTAATATGTTCAATCTCATAGCCCTTTTGTTGAACTATCATATTACATCCTGATTTCCAAGATAAAATAGGTTTTCTTAAAATACTAAAGTTGATTTTGTTCCACTCCACCACGATCTTCCAGAGTCCATCCAATGTTTTGGGATGCCGCTTATAAAGATCTTATTTTAAAAGTCCAAATGCACAGTAGTCCATAGGAGACAGGTCGGGGGACTTGGGTTGGATGCATTTAAATGGAATAACCTCAATTCTAATTTCATTTCTCATTTTTTCAAAAAATATAGCAGTCGATTTAGAGGTATGGCTGGTAACCTTATCCTGATGGAACTTAACACAGTGAAGATTGTTTGGGTAAAGTGATGGAATGTCTTTTTGCAAACAGGTGTTAAAACATATTTCTGATAGTAATTCGAGTTAATTTTGACATTTTCCTTATTTTAAGTTTTACGTTATAAGAGAATCCAGCAATAACCACAAAACCTTATACGCAAAACTTTCCTTGTTTTCTCTGAACCAACCTTTGTTGCGTATGCATTTTTTACCTTTTCCCCAGACAAATGTAAACTTTGGCGTTTCTTTCCTTTTTTATTAATTATGTCACTTAATTTACGTGTAGAAATATTAAAACCATGCTTTTCACATCTGTTTTTAATAATCGAATAAGAGTATTATAATTTAATAAGAGTATTTCTCTTCGGAAAGCGCAAAAATATAGCCTTCGATTCATTCTTTATTTTCTAGTGACATTTTAAAGCAAAGAATATTTTTAATGATGCACAGGATAATTAAAGCCTATTCCGACTTGATGCCAGTCAGATTTTCATTTTTTTAAATTTAAATTTAATTCATGGAGAAAGTCAAAATCGTTACAAAAATGTGTGAACACACTCTGTATTAGCGTTGAATGTGAAATATTTGCAATGTAACGCCAATATTGTGGTGATATTCCACACAGCAGTATTTTGTTTATTTTTTTTATCTGACCCAACAATTAATCAGTCCGATCATGGTAACTCATAAACAAATAGGATGCCAAATTTTGTGAAATCCGACTGATGGTTTTTGTAATTTTGTGAGTAAGAGGTTTGTTGAGTAAGAGTATTGCTAAGTTTAATTTCTATTTTAATAAGAGTATATGCTCTGATCTTTGGGGGAAATGCTGCATGTGGAAAGAGGTGTTCGTCTCTGATACGCCCTTTTAATGTATGCAAGATGAAAGAAGTTATACAAGGTAGGATGAAAAGAGACTGTGCTGATATCTCCAACTCTGATTGGAGGAGAGGAAAACTATTTTACCGTAGCGTAGAGGCACATGTGACGCGAGATGTAGGCAGGGGCAATGCGTGTCAGTGAAGTGTAGTCGTTCGTGTTTGTCAAAAAATGGCGTTTGGAGAACAACGTGCGAATATCAAATTTTGCCAGCGTTCGGGAAACATTTCACCTGCTGTAGCAGATGCAATGTTTCTGTCGGCGATTTCCCCGAACGCTGGCAGAATTTGATATTCGTAGGTTGTTCTTCAAACGCAATTTTCGTTTTCAACAAACGCGAAAGACTACAGTTCACTGACACTCATTGCCTGGAAAAATACTTGCTTCTTTCTTTTCACATCTCGCGTCACCTGTGCCTCTACGCCACGGTAAAATAGTTCACCTCTCCTCCAATCAGGGTTGTAGATATCAGCACAGTCTCCGAACTTTTTGATCCTACTTTGTATGTCCCCTTTGCGTACATAGACTGCATATACATATACGTTAAAATTTAAAACATGTTTTGAGATCCATGCGTTATAGAAACAGCCTCAACCCCAGCAGCATTAAACATTAAAGTATCAAAACACCGTCAGCTTGGAAACTGAAACTATTTGCATACTTATGCCATAAATTATTAAAAATAGCAAAGATATACACGTCTGCACAAAAAAGTGCTCGCCGTGGCAAAAGAAAACAGAAAGATGGATTGAGGAAATAAAGGATTTCTGATCAAATTGAAAGAGATTGATCTGGTGTCGAGATTAATCTTCCTTGGCATTGACTTGGCTGATCAATTCCCAGAAAACAAAAGCGGTATATGGAAAGAAGAAAAAAATGATTGAAATATTTTGTCCTTTATAGTGCCAATATATATATATATATATATATATATATATATATATATATATATACGCATTTACGAAATAGTTTCTATTTTACATTTTGAGAGAAAAATGTGTGGAAAATTTCGATGTTCGTAACAGTAAGGCAATATTTTATGCATTATGCATTTTTCTAAAATTAATAAAAAATGATAAAGATGTGATACATTGATGTGATAATGATGTGATCGTGTGAAGAAATGTGTGACCAAAATAATAATTTCTCTTTAAATTAATGGAGCTAGACGAATACTATCCGAGCGTTTTTGAATACTAGAAAGTATTCGAGATTCGAAATCTCGAATATAAATAACGTTCCTACAGAAGAAATTCGAATACATTAAAAATATCAAAATATCAAGCCATGATTAATGGCAGGTTTTGCTAAAAAGAAAAAAAAAACTGTTGTAAAATACTGAGAATTTGAAATAAAAAGTTTAATTTCTAACTTAATATGGTTTTATTGCATTTTTTTATCTTTCTGTTTTACTTTATTAATGTATATTATTTATTAATAATTTGAAATAACTATTCAGGGCATTCGAATATTCGAGATCCGGTAACTATTCGAATTGTATACTCGAATTCCAGTAAAGTGTTCTTCCTCATCTCTACTTTCAATTAACAGGTTAAAACTTGCCATTTACATTTATCAGACTAATTTAGGTCAGTTTTATCACGTAATTCTACCAAAATTTTGTCAGCGTATTTTAAATGTGTATATTATATTATTATTTTTTTGTACTCATCACGATAGCAGATATCCAAAGCAATAGTTCCAGCTTCTGTTAAATACCTTCTATTAAAGCACGTCTCTTATAATTACGTACTGCTGTGGCGAGCACAGGCATTTAGTAAGATCTGCTTTGTCAAAAGTTGCAACATGTTTGGCTCTCGGCCTTGGATGGAACACGCGCTCTGGGTTTTTATGAAATAGTCTATAAAATTATGCAGTTCCAATATTTTAATGAACACAGTCAGTCTGAGTGAAATGTATTACATATGATGGGAAGTAAATAATTGAGTGGATTTCGGTTACCTTGGGATTCTGGCTAATTGAATACATGAGGGTAGAGTTCCCTACATTCATGTTGGATGCAAGGATAAGGCAGATTTACGTCACAAGCAAGGCGAACTATCTAAAGAGTTTTAGATGCTCAGTTTTAAGTGTGAACTGCATCTGTTTTGGAAATCTAAAAGGATTTATGGCATGAAATAAAATTTAGCTAGACTTTTTCATCACTGGGAGGTAAAAAGTGTATGTACAAGAAGTTAATAGCAAGTAATTTAGATTTTCGGAAATTTGAAGGGGTTTTAAAGTTTACGTTATATATATGTAATATTTGACTTGAATAGTTCAAGGAAGATACAATTTAAGTTATATAAATCTATTTTATTCGATGCTACTAGGAATAAATGTAATGACATGTTCTGGACGACTCCTGATCGTCGACCAGCTAGATCTCACCAAATCTGTGTGCCGTCTGCGTAGTTTTTTACAAGTGCAAAATACATTTTTATCAGAAGGGGAGGGCGGATATGAGGCATGCGACTGCTATCTTAGAGGTTTAGGCTTTAAAAATGTGATTGGATAATGATTTAAAGATGCAATTTCATTGAAAACGTTTATATAGAGTTAAGTTTAGTGACCTTATATGGTATGATCCAGGAAGCGTCTGCAGACTTGTTAATATTAGTGGCGTGGGATAGAATTTAATGTAGTTGCAATATGTGCTGGACATGAGATAGGAATTTGGGATAATAAGATAACTGTGAAAGAAAAGGGCGCGTTATTGGGAAAGGCTTAAAATTTATGCATCACTCACACACACACACACACACACACACACACACATATATATATATATTCTTTCTAGGATTCGTAATTGCTTTATCTAGAAATTTGATGTGTATGCTAAATTGGGACCCGTATCTGATTTATCATCGTGATCACTGTGTCGTATAATTTTAAAAGACATAACAAGTATAATGTTGAAATATAATGCTTTGATATTTTCCACCATATGGGTTAGTGCGATGCTTTTATAACTAGTGATTATCGCTACCAAGATGCTTAATTGGCGAAGGTCAGATCTTTGGACCCTACTTTATGAATGATTCCTCCGACCATAATTCCGGTGGCTTGGTGTTTGCCGTAAAGCAATGTTGCACGGAGGGCCATCAATAACAATTGGTGTAAAGCCCTGCCGCAAGAGGGAACTACAATTATAATAACTATAATAGAGATTGTAAAAAGGAATTCTGAAATTAACGCTCTAGGGAAGGCACGAATTCATTGCCGCACTATTTTCATAAATGGTGATATTCTGTGAAAAATAATGTGAATAGTATAATGTTCTGTGGTTTTAAAGGGACCTATTTTTGTCAGAACTGTATTTGCCTCTAGTCAACTCAGCTATCAGAACTTTCTTACACGTTCATTTAAACAAAAGCCATCCTACATACGTGGAGAAGTATTTCATTCCAAAATTATAACCATTGTTTTGTTATTCCTATTTTTAGTATCTGTGTATTTGTGAATTGGGACGAAGTATTCATTTACAACATTGGTTTTATATATTACACATTGGCGAATTGCTTTCAGTTTATGACATTTATGAATTTATTTTTTAATTTAATTTTTAACTTAATTTTTAATTGATAAAGTTTTAGCAGAATTATGATGATTCAGGCTAAGAAAATATACACGTTGTCTTATTTGTATATATATATTTTTTTCAATTAACAGGCTATAGAATACATTTTGCCATTTTTTTTTTTACATTATATATCATTCTATTCTTGTACATTTAATTAGATTTAAAGTTTTTCTAAAAAAAAAAATTGGTATAATTTCCATTGTTCTACTGTCAGTAGTTGCTAATGTTTGTAGGTCACGAATGTTAGCATTTTAACACAGGGTGTATAAGACATTTTCGAGTGCTTTTAAACTGGCTAATGTCAAAAATAAAAGTTGATAATTATTGAATATAGGAAAATGTATTAGGTATTAATCCATAATACCAGTTTTCGATTAAAGGGAGAGGTGATGCTTTCCAACTCAAAAATCATTTTTTATAGTGGAATCCTAAAAATTTTGTGGTGCTATCATTATTTCTTCAAATGAAATCAAATTTTACGGGTGTTTTATCCAACTCTCTACCTACTATTGATAGAAATACATTTAATATCTGTTTGGAAGAACATTTTGTATTTATGATATAGATTGATTGATAGTTTTTAAAATGTGTCTTGTGATACTTGTTCTGCGTGCAGGATTCTGAATAAACTATGCCATATTCATTACCATTTTATTGATATAATTTTTAAGAAATTACGTTTTAATCTCTACATAAAATTATTTTGAAGTTTGCAAATAAATAAATAAGTAAATTTGAATGTAGTTTAATGATTAAATACTAAAAATATCAAAATATTTTTGTATAATTTTTTTTTTAAATTTGCTGACAGATGATTTAAGTAAAGCTGGTATAAATGCTCATAATACAATTAAAACCGTTAACTGAGAGACTTTTTCTTAAAATGAAATTGACAGAAAAAATCAAAACCGTAAAATTTCTAGTAAAAATTAAAGAACTGTGATAAATTAGAGGGAAGAAGAAATAGAAAAACTCCTGTGAAGGAAAGGAAAATAGGAAATTACGAAAGGAATGAAGCAGTATTTAAAAAAAAATATGACAAAAAAAAGTTACCGGTTTCGGAAACTCTGTAAGCTTATTTCATCAATCAAATTACTATAAAAATACCAATGACTGAGACTGGATCAAAGAAAAATATAAGTTGGAATGAAAGAAAACCGTTTCAAAAGCTATATGAGCTAACTTAAGTAAATGAAAGCATTATTCGATTAAACCACTTTAAAAATACTAGTGTATGAGACTGAAAATAAGAAGAATACATATAACCAAACTGAAGTAAATATAGTCGGTTTCAGAAGCTATATGAACAAACTTTGAAAGTGAAGGATGTGTATAAAGAATTGTAGGAAAGTTATAAGTATTATTTATTGTTACAAAGTTTACAGATTGTATATACGGGGTGTTCAGTTAATGCAGTGACAAACTCAGAGGATTGTTAGTAGAAATCAAGAGGAACAAAAACTGAAATGGATCATGCTGTCGCAAACTTCGTTCAGTCGGTGAAAATGGAAAAAATACGTATGTAGGCTCTGACTCCAGAGGAGAGGGTAGGCAGATATCAATTGGTGGCTGAAACCGTTCGTGGGTTCGTTCACGATGTCTGACATAATGTACCTTGTTTTCCTGCAACACGCCCTCCCGGAATTGCTGCAGAGTATGCCGGCCGCAATGCAGCGAGGCATGTGGTTCATGCATGATGATGCCCCAGCACATTCTTCCCGCGTGGTGCATAACCACCTCGATGCTACATACCCAGGGAGATGGATTGAACGCTCCAGACCCGTTGCTAGATCTCCATGTTCGTCGGATCTCAATCCGTTGGACGTCTTCCTTTGGGATCACCTTAAATCATTTGTTTATGAGACGCCTGTGGACACACCGGAGGATCTCATAGCGCGGATTGTCGTCGCTGCGGCAGACATCAATAGCACACCCGGTATGGGAATCGTTTTTACATCCTTGTAGATTGCATAATGGCGTCCAAGGCCGCCACTTCGAACAACACCGGTAATAATTTCGTTCACTTAATTCTCATCGTTCCCATTCCAGCATTGCACTGTGTAATACAAGGTGTGTTGTAAACATGCTACAAAAAATTTTTGTTGTTGTTATTATTGTAGTTTTTTTGCCCCCGCGTGACGTCGGAGCCTACATATGCATTTTCGCGATTTTCACCAACTAAACGTGGCTTGCTACAGCATGTTCCATTTCAATTTTTATTCCTCTTGATGTCTATTAACCACCCTCTGCGCTTGTCGCCGCATTAACTGAACACCCTGTATTTGAGCATGCATATCGTTTTCATTTGTACTTTAGCTTTATATACATACATAAAATCGTATTGAACTTATTCTTTCAATTGGTTTCAGAAGAAAATATCTTGAATGTTTCCCAGAAGAAATAGTAATATTTCATAACAATGAGGCATTTGATAATTCTTTTACATTGCAAGATACATTAACTTAACATTAATCATCGGCATTCAAAGACATTTTCATATTTAACTTAAACGCCAACAAAAGAAAATGAACATAAACAGTGTGGGACAAATGATGTAAAAAACTGAAGATTTTGGCCAAAAAAAGGGCAAGATAAATTGCGGAAATAAAGGATTTTCGGTCAGTTTGAAAGAGATTGATCTGGTGTCGAGATTATTCTTCCCTTGGCACTGATTGGTCTGATCGATTCTAGAGAATGAAAGAAGCAGAAGTATTGAATAAATAAAGAAATAGAGAGTTCTTGCATTGCATTAGCTAAATGTATTTAAGTTATTTATTATGTATTGTTCTGTGTTACAGAATAAGTTTTGTTGCTGTTGGAAATAGAACTTTTAGTGCTGAAAAACTTTCGTAATGTCTTTAATGGCTTGTATATTTTTACTTTGTTCTTTATGACTGTAGACTTTCGATTTTTCTTAATGACAAAAACGTTCAAACGCTTGTGTATAGTTAAAAACTATTACTATAATACAAAACATACCAAATGATGTCTTAATTTCAATGCTCGGAGGCCCTAAAATGCATTCTTCTAGGAACATCTACAACATGATTTTTGTTCTCAAAATGCATATACTAATTGTAGCATTTATAACTTAATTTTAATTTATTATTTTAATACAAAATGAAAAAATAAAATTATTGTTTCAATAGGTATATTCTCTTGAAAATACATATTTTAAAGTAATTTGGTGAATTAATTTCACTTAATTCACAATTACAGGAAATATTGAGTAATATAAAATGGTTCAAAAAAAGGGCCCCAAGTAGGTTAGGTCCACGCCCCCCCCCCCCCCCACTAACTCCCTGTCTTAATTCACTCCTTGCTGTGAGTATAGAAATGGCTCTTACTCCAGTACTTTTAAAATGTTATTATTTTACTAACAGTAATCCCGTTCTTTGTACGGAACATATAATATTATTACGAACGGTTAAAATGCCCTCATTGGAGTCTCTTTTGAAAACTAAGCGGAGAAAACACCCGTACAGGTAACATTTCTATGACGTGAATCTATGGTAGCCATATGCTGAAGTTCGGAGGTGTTGCCAGATTTGGCGATTTTTATCTCTAATTTGGTGACATTTAGCGACTTTTCGAAAGTTCGAGAACCACCACGGCATAACGAATATTTTACGAGATGCGAGAGATGTCTAGAAGTTTCTACAAAGAGTAATTAAAAGGAGTCATCAGTCAATCGGAGAGCAATTTACGTGATGTGAGCTATATTGAACTGTGACATACGTCAATGTTTTGAGAATAGTAGCTGCTATTTTGTGAAATTAGTGGAGCATTTACTTGCTGTTTTACTGTACTTTGACAGTTGTTTGGTCATCTTGTGAAATAGTTATCGAGCTATTTGCTGTTATTGTTCTTGTTCACGCTGTGCTTGTGAATAAACCTGTTAGTTATCCAGAAATTTGGACCTATTCTTGTATTCTGAGCGTAAGTACACAATTTCAGAGGATACGTCGCAACAATAAAACTTAAAATTCACAATCATTCGTAGTGAACTTTTGATATTTGGGATCTTTTTTTTTTTTAATTTTATAAGAATTCTAACAAAAAGGAAATAATTGCGTTCTCCCGTGCTGAAATAATAAACGGACAGATAACGCAACTTACAATTTTATTTGTATAACAGATATACCCGTCGTTGCTCGTGACTTAAAATATGAGCAAATTTCTTTAGTATTCTAAATGACCATTGTTATTCAAAACATTTTATTAAAATATTTAATTTCATTCATCTAAAAAGAAGTATAACAACATATGTTCTCGCAATAAAAAAATATTTTCACAGGTAGATCTGAAGAATAAAACATTCTGGTCCGGTTCGTAAACAAATTTTCAAAAATCAACACCTGCCAAATCATGCCCATTAGATTAGTACATACCAAAATGAAAGCGCTAAAATGGTATTAGAGGATATGCCCGTGTCATTTTTATTCTGTTTCAACAATTGACTAAACATAATATATCAGTTTGAAACATATTTGCAAAATTAAAATATATGACGTAAAAAATTGAAAATGTCAATAATTCCTGTAATCTTTAGTCAAGAAGGAATAATTGATATAATCCAGTCAAAATGCAATACCGTTCATTTATAAAAATGATTTTTATATCCATTTCTTTATCATTTAATTCGGAAAAAAATCAATAAAAATTGTCTGCTGTATGAAATTATTTGATGTAATTTCATTGCTAAGTAGCATGATAATATGTTTAAATAAATTTGCGAAAAATATATCGACTACCTAATGTTATTTCTATGCAAGGTTCGTTTTAGTTTAATGTCTCGAAAATCCCTGGTCCTAGTTATTCGAAACATGACCTCAATTTTAAGTGGTCCACAAAATTTCATAAAATTCGGTGAAGCCGCTTTCCCATGATGATGGGGCAAACAAACACACAAACAAAAACACACACAGAGACAGATATTCAATTTATTTATATAGATTATTTTCGGAAATATGCACAATACAATGTATTAATTTGCATTATTGAGTTAAAAAATTTGTAAGAAATTCCATTTGAATATATTGGTAAATTCGCAGTCTCTAAAGTACTAGTCTTAATCAACTGCTTATTCCGCATACTCCGTTAGGAGAGCTGCAATCACTTTTAATCAATCGGGTATGGTCACTTTACAATAGATAGATGTATGGTACGCATCTTTATGGCACACACCTTTCCTTACATAAGTTATTGAGATACTTAAGGACTTTCAAGGACCCTTGTAGATTTTGAAACACAATTAAAACCTACATTTTGAAAATTGTACACATGATTGGAAGCCGAAGTTTATAAATAATGGCATCCTATATCAAGAATGTGTTTGCCTTAAGAGAACAACCCCCTAATTCCATTTACAGGGATCGAAATATCTTCAAAATCCAAAACAGTACTGATAGAAAACAAGGTACGACATAGTACTTAATACATTCATAGATATATCGATTATGGAGACTGAGTTTTCATAGATTAAAAATAAAAATCGATTCAATCATCTTGGCAACCTTGGTTCTGTCCTCGCTTACCAATATATATATTTGTAATATGCATTGGTAAATTATTATTCTTGAAAATTCATGGAATAACAAGAACAAGTCCGCATGAGATAAATTATTTTGAGTAAAATTTTATATAAATTTTAAACAATACAATAACTAATAACTTTCAATTAATTGTCCAATGAATAGCATTATACGAAAACCAACCACTTTTGCCCACGCTTCGCGATTTCGAAATAGCTAGGTTTTTAAATTTGATAATCTAACACTATAGAAGTTGGTGATAGTTGCAGAGTTCACTTCGAAGGTAAGAGCTTGCAATTTCGCCCCAGTAACTCAACGGTAGAGAGCTGGTTGACCAGTATGAAGATCCGTGGTTCGATTCCCGGTTGGGGCAGCAAGTTTCTTTACAAAGGCGCTCGAGCAAATCAACCCTGTAGGTTAGTGCAAAAATGTCGGAGGTTTAAAAGTGACCCTAGTAAGACTAGCACGGATTCAGTGGACTCTGAGATTTTGAGCGCCGATTTCAAATCGGGAGGACAACGATTCTGCAAGAAGATAACCTGGAGGATAAAAATAGCATCATAAGCTAACCAAATGTAAAAAAAATCTGATGTGGGCAACACATGACTTTCCTTATATAATGTAATGAATTTACTACTTTTACAGTAAAAAAAAATAGGTTTTTCTTATAGTAGATACTAATATTCTTTCCAAGATATTGAATTTTCGACAATTGGTCGTCATTTTCATTGATTTAGCGTCATTTTTATCCATTTGGCGAGATTTTCGTTAATTTGGCAACATTTCAAAAAGTCGCCAAGTTGGCGACATTCCGCCAAATTCGTCGCCAAAAATCTCGCCAAGCGTTATGGACGAAGAAATAAGTTATTTTTACAGCAGGCAAATGACTATTGGCTTTCAAATACAAACGTATTACTCAAAGTATCTTTTCTCATGAATGGAACGAGCTAAATCCACGAGAATGATGTCACCCAATTTATCGCATGGTATTACATATGAAAAGTGAACATGTTTCTCAATAGGAAATACTGTTTTTATTATTTTATATCACTTTTTAATATTTTTTTTGAAAAATGTGCAATATCTCGAGAATGGTTCACGTTAACGTTCTAAAATTTATGCCAATCGCTTTCTAATGAAAAATTACATAAGCAATGTCTATTTGCGTAACTTTATTAGTGGTTTTGATTTTTCGACGATTTTTTCGAAATTTCATTCGAAAATTTAGGGGTGTTCTGAACATTCGATTGTATATAAAAACAATAGGCTTCTAGTGTTTACGGATTGTGATTTTTGTAGCAAATTTGGTTCTAATCGGTCCATTCAATCGTCAGTTATCGTCTCCACAGACTCACTGACACACACACACACACACGCACACACATACTTTCACACACACAGACACGGACATTACTTCAAAAATGTTTGATTCGTGATCAGGGCTGCTTGAAACGTGTTCTCCCGTCGAAAACTCGAATTCCAATTTTCGACCCCGTCACAATACTTTCCTTATACATTATGTATATAAGGAAAGTAAAAAGGCTGGGTTTTTCTTTACGAATCATACCAAAATCAAATCAGCAGCAAAGTGTAACACAGGCGATTTATGTACCAAATTAAAAGAATTGGTTAAATACTTTCCGGCTAGAGTGGATACATACTTTATTGCCGATAATTTCGCAAACAAAGGCATGCTCAGTAGAAAATTCAATTCCCAGATTAATATTTCACTTTTGTGAAGTTCTTATAGTTCTTGAGGAGTCAAGTTGAAGAAAATTGAAATTTTTCCGTTTTTCAAGTTTGTAATACCATCTCGAAAATTAAAAGGGCTAATTATGAACTATATGCAATACTTTGTAGCCCTTTGAAATCTTTACAAAGACATATAATTTGATTTTGGATCCGATTCTTAGTTTTCGAATTATAATGGGTATAATTTCGAAATTTTAATATTACTTTCCTTATATACATAATGTATAAGGAATGTATTGTGACGGGGTCGAAAATTGGAATTCGAGTTTTCAACGGGAGAGTACGTTTCAAGCATGCCTGATCACGAATCAAACATTTTTGAAGTGATGTCTGTCTGTGTGTGTGTGTGTGTGTGTGTGTGTGTGTGAAAGAATGTATGTGTGTGTGTAAAAGTGTGTGTGTGTGTGTGTGTGTGTGTGTCAGTGAGTCTGTGGAGACAACAACTGACGAACGAATGGACCGATTCGAACGAAATTTAGTACAAAAATCACAATCCGTAAACACTGGAAGCCTATTGTTTTTATGCGCAATCAAATGTTCAGAACCCCCCTAAATTTTGGATTGAAATTCTGAAAAAATCGTCAAAAAATCAAAACCGCTAATAAAGTTACGCAAATAGACCTTTCTTATGTAATTTTTCATTAGAAAACGATTGACATAAATTTTAGAACGCTAACATGAACCGTTCTCGAGATATTGTACATTTTTCAAAAAAATTATCAAAAAATCATAAAATAAAAACAAAATATTTCCTATTGTGAAACATGTTCACTTTTCATATGTAATACCATGCGATAAATTTGGTGGCATCATTCTTGTGGATATAGCTTGCTCCATTCATGAAAAAAGATACTTTGAGTAATACTTTTGTATTTGAACGCCAATAGTCATTTATCTGCTGTAAGAATAACTTATCTCTTCGTCCATAACGTTTGGCGAGATTTTGGCGACGAATTTGGTGGAGTGTCGCCAAATTGGCGACTTTTTTAAATGTTGCTGAATTAGCGAAAAACTCGCCAAATGGATAAAAATTGCGCTAAATCAATGACGATTCATTGATGATGACGACATGGTAAATGACGACTCATTGACAAAAATTCAATATCTTGGAAAGAATATAAATAACTACTATAAAAATAATTTATTTTTTACTGTAAAAGCAGTAAATTCGTTACATTATATAGGGAAAGTCATGTGCTGCCCACATCAGATTTTTTAAAATTATTTTGAAAGGACGTTTATAATTTCGATACTTTAATATTTTGAATAGGTGGTTCTAATTTCGATATTTTATTATTTTGATCCGTTTTGGAAAATTTCTAAATAAGACAAATTACCCGAAAAAAATAAATGTTATTCCCGTAGAAACTATTTTGGCTTCATCGGACTGGAGCTACTGCTGATTTTTATTTTTCATACTATGTACTATAAGTATAAAATATTATTTTCACGAAAATTTTCGAATTCGAGATTTCGATGCTAATATATGTTTTAAGACCTCCTGAAAGTGTTTTGCCTATTTTTGGAGTTATATCCGCCTGTCTGATGTCGGTGGTCGATTTCTTGTGTGCATAATAAATATTAATGGATTTTCACAAAACTTTATATCCGGTTATGCTATAAAAAAATCGAGAACTAGTATTTTAAATTCGAGCGACAACTTCGAAATTTATTCAAAATTTTACATGTTTTTAACATGGCAGTATAGGACAAAATTTGACATTTTCATGCATAAAAAGTTAAGTCAAGGATCAATGATCACGATACTTTTAATCATTGTTGTGAAAAATAGCTGCGATACAAATTTTTTGTTTGTAACGTCATTAGCTATCTTGGGGAGGGGGGGGGGGGGCACGTTACCTCCCGGGGGGAGGTACATAGTCAAATATGGTGCCATCGTATATATTTTCAAGCCCTTTAAAGTGATAGATAACACGTTGTAGTTGAAATCATTTCAACCCCCGATACCGATTTTTTAAAATTTTTCTTGTAAAATTTGAAAAAAAAAATGAATTCTAAAATAAGAAAGTCGAGTTGAGCTACACTCTAGTTGATTTATATAGGGACGGGAATACAGTTTTAATCTACTTTTTAAAACTGAAAAAAATGTCATTGGAATACAAATGAGTCGCATTAAAGATTTTTACATTATCGGAAGGGATTGCACAGTAAAAAAATGATTCATGTACTTTAAATGCGTAGAATGCGGCATGTAATCACTAAACGAATTACACAACCAGCATTTTAATTTATTTGCAGATATATCGATTAATCCCATTGCATATTTTCATCGATTCAAAAGGAGAAATCGATTTCCCTTCATCTCAGGGCTTTCCTGAACTCAACCATCCGTTCCCTTTCTGTATTGGTTTTGGGGGAGTAATGAAGGGGGCGGGCCGAAGAAAAATATCCTTCGAGGGGGGCACTGAGTAAACACTTTCCGCACCCTGCTATCGTTTTTGCCGCCACTGGAAGATCGAATGATCCCGACATTCAAGAGGGGGAGGGGGGGGCACTGGAAGGATTCTCACATTCGGCTACACTACGCTAGGCAAGCGTGAAAACCTTTTCAGCTCTATCTCTCTTCAACATGTCACAATATATATTTCTTTATATAAATCAGTATGGATGGCCGAACTTTCGTGCAAGTACATGAATATTTTTACCACATGTTTGTGTAGGAAAAAACATTTATCTCCATCATTTGACGAATGCAGTACAAATACTAGCAGGTATTCCCGACGTTGCTTGTGATTAAATATGTGCAGATTCTAGTAGTATTTTGTAGCAGATTCTAGTAGTATTTTGTAGTAGATTCTAGTAGTATTTTGTAGTAGATTCTAGTAGTATTTTGTAGTAGATTCTAGTAGTATTTTAGTAGATTCTAGTAGTATTTTGTAGTAGATTCTAGTAGTATTTTGTAGTAGATTCTAGTAGTATCTAATAGTATTTTCTAGTAATGGTATTGTTCTTCAGAAATTTTTATAAAAATATGTAATTATCCTGAAAAGACGTATAATAATCCCTATCAAAATTGCAAAAATGACGCTTAATTAACGGAAAAGACGCCAAATTGATGGATTAATTAATAAAATGTTTTAATATATGGAATATATTGCATGTTGCAGATGCTATCAGTTTGATAATTGTCTAGAGTTGCTTGAATTAAAAGTTAATTAGGCGCTTCGAAATAATTTTACATGTTGTCATCCGGAAAAGCATCGAATGTACAATTCGGTGTTACAAAATTGTGCCGTTTATAACTCATTGTTTCACTGTGTAGGAAGTAAATTCATTGCAATAAATGGCGATAGTCACGTGCTGTCCACATTAGATTTTGGGTTTAAATTTCGACATTCCTTGAATCAAACTCAAAACATGAAACCCGCTGTGTAGCAAAGAATAATACTACCAAATTAATATATATATATATTCTTCAAAAACTATGGATTTGTATACGGAACGGGCAAACAAACAAATGAACAAACATACTCATACTTTTAATTTTATATATAGAGATTTACAGATAATGGCTGGATTTAAAAGCGTGGATTAGACCAGGGCCATATTTGATTATGTTGCTCATGGAGAAATGTATTTCGTGGAGAGCTTTCAACTGTATCATAGTTATATTGAAAACTAACAAACACATGAAATTATAGTATATACTGTGCTGTATATCAATAGCAACTAGTAGAAACCGAAACTGGATTTCTAAAGGATAACGTTTCAATTGCGGATAAGAGCATCGAACCGTTTATTATGCTCTCTTTTTACTATGGAATAGCCAATACCTGGAATGGCAATAAGAAAAAAAAAATCCAATATTGAGAACCCTGATTAGTCTTCTAACTCTTCTTCAGTCTTACTACGAAGTTGGATTTAGATTTCCTCAAAAAGCTTGCACCCTGTATGAACAAAACTGCAACGGACAAGTTCATACTCCTAGGACCCGCACGTAACCCAAACTTGAAAGAAGGCATAGGGTTTATTTATAAGGGCAGGTTTTGGGAGTATATTACAAATTGTGGACTTCGGTGATTAGAGTGTGAATGATTCAAGCATGAGTAGGCGATGGTAATGCATGAAAGAAATAAAATGTTATTATTTTAAGTATTCACATTCCAAAAGAAATATTTGTACAATTTAACAAAAGAGATCAATCAGGCTTAAAGCATTGATTATGAAACACTTTTCAACTTCAATGCAATTTTATTTAAACATGTCTAAAATGAAATGCATTCCTCGGTAATATTTTAAAACTTATCACAATACTACATTAATTTATTATATTTGAAAACTTAAACCTTCATCGAAAAAAATGCACTTCATTCAAATGACGGCATTGAAATATAAATTGCCTGGTTTAAACATCTCTAAAATGTGATACATTCCTCGGTAATAATTTTAGAATTATCATAATACTACGATAATTTATTATATTTAAAAACTTCATCGAAAACAACTGAAATAAATTCAAATGACGTCATAGAAAAAATAAAACGCCTGGATCTCTCTATAAAAGCAGCATTTCATTCATAACTTTCTCCATTTCATTCATCACAATACTATAATAATTTATTTTATTTAAAAATTAAGACCATGGAGCTACAAGTAATTAAACTTTATGCGTAAAACTTCATCGAAAAAAATCGTCCTGCTCTTTGTAAAATCAATGAATATTTCATTCATATCAGCTATGCAGACTCCATGACCTAAATGATTTTGTGTTAAAGAAATACAGCAATTCTAATACAACTCATTCTACATATTTTGCTGTTTACATTTTACATAGGTGAAAAATAGGCTTCGTTGTAGAAATAATCAAATTTGAATGAGCATTTAAACTCAAATATATTGTCATTGCGTTGTTTCAGTATGTAGATGCACAGAATTTAGGCAAAAATAAAGTGGTTTTAGGACGGATGCAACACTCAATATGAATTAAAAAGAACTTTAAAAATCACGATTTTGAGACAAGATAGATGCCATATATCATTTTGAAGTGGGTCACGTGATCTTTTCATATCATGGTCACGTGATCGATTCATATAAGAGGTTTTATTATTATTTTAATTTTTATTTTAAAAACTACTGAATATATTTCGCTGAAATTTTTTTTATATATTTTATGGAACAATTTAAATATTACCTAAAATTTTCGAAGCAATTTGTGAATTTTAAATCCGCTTAAAAAATGTTTGAAAAATTAGGTCCCATAGGGCTCAATGTATTTCATTTTTACAACCCGGGTTCAATCCAAAACTAATTGGGTGATATTATTCATTTATATTCCCATAGGTCCTACAGACCGTCTGAACAACATACTAAAATTTCATTTTGATTAAGTCATTTTTACGGCAATTATCGTGCTAACGGACAGACAGAGAGACAGACAGACAGACAGACAGAATGAACAAAGTCATAAACACTTTTCATCTTTGTTGTAAAGTGTTAAAAATCATCTAAGAAAAGGTGTCCCAACATTTATAACCATAATCAGAATATCTTTCTAAATTAGTTTTGATTTACTTAAAGTTTATCAGCAGCGAATAACAGTTGCTTATACACTAACTTAGGTTGTTTTTAACACTTTACAACAAAGTTGAAAAATGTTTATGGCTTTGTTCATTCTGTCTGTCTGTCTGTCTGTTAGCACGATATAACTGCTCAAAAAATGACTTAATCAAAATGAAATTTTAGTATGTTGTTTAGACGGCCTGTAGGACCTATGGGAATATAAATGAATAGCATCGCCAAATTAGTTTTGGATTGAACCCGGGTTGAACAAATGAAATACATTGAACTCTATGGGACCTCACTTTCAAACATTTTTAAGCGGATTTAAAATTCACAAATTGCTTCGAAAGTTTAAGGAATTATTCAAATTATCCCATAAAATATATAAAAAAATCAGCAAAATATATTTAGTAGGTTTTTAAATAAAAATTAAAATAATAATTACATCCTTTGTATGAAGAGATCACGTGATCATTATATGAAGAGATCACGTGATCATTATATGAAGAAATCACGTGACCCACTTCAAAATAAATTATGGCATCCACCTTATGTCAAAATCGTGATTTTTAAAGTTTTTTTTAATTCATATTCAGTATTCTATCCGTCCTAAAACCGCTTTATTTTTGCTTAAATTCTGTACATCTACATCCTGAAACAACGCAATTACAATATAGTTGAGTTTAAATGATCATCCAACTTTGATTATTTCTACAACGATGCCTACTTTTCACTTATGCAGGATGTAAATACCAAAAGATGTAGAATGAGTTGTATAAGAATTGCTGCATTTCTTTAACGCAAAATTATTTAGCCCATGGAGTCTACAATATAGCTGATATGAAAGAAATATTCATTGATTTTACACAGAGAAGCAGACGATTTTTTCGATGAAGTTTTAAGCATAGAGTTTAATTACTTGTACCTCCATGATTTTAGGTTTTAAATAAAATTAGTTATTATAGTATTGTGATGACTGAAATGAATGGAAAATGTTTATGGATGAAATGCTGCTTTTATTTAAAGAGCCAGCCGATTTATATTTCGATAACGTCATTTGAAAAAGTTCATTTGTTTTCGATGAAGTTTTAAAATATAATAAATTATTGTAGTTTTACTATAATTTTAAAAATATTACCGAGGAATGTATCGCATTTTAGAGATGTTTAAATGAGGCAATTTATATTTCAATACCGTCATTTGAATGAAGCTCATTTTTTTCGATGAAGTTTTAAGTTTTCAAATATAATAAATTAATGTAGTATTGTGATAAATTTAAAAATATTTCCGAGGAATGTATCGCATTTTGGAGATGTTCAAATAAAATTGCATTGAAGTTGGAAAGTGTTTCATAATCAATGCTTTATGCATGATTGATCTTTCTTGTTATGTTCTGCGGTTGTTTTATACGGAAGTGGACTAACTGTATGAAGGAGCTTAACTTGATCAGAATGGCTAACTTGACTAAAATATAATATTTACACTTGGAATAAAAAAAAATTGAAATGTGTAACAATTTATGGTTTTTCCTTGAAAAACGTTTTTTCACGTCCTACGGTGACTTATACAGTTGAAACTTTGCACACGTATAGCATCGACTCCGTGACAGAGCTTGCCATACATTGCTAAGCAAATCTGCGCATACATTGTTACATAAAATGACTCTAAATAATTACAACTCATTTTTTAAGAGAGTTAACTTCCATGTCTCAAATACTAGTCAATTAATAATAATTAAAAATTTTTGCTCTCCATGCTATTTTAAAGAAAATGTTATATAATTAATTAATCATACATGTAATAACTTTATTAATATTTTAATTGAAAGAGGTTTATTTTTGTAATATCACATCTGTCTTATATTAGCTCGTGACATTTATGATGAATAACGCCGAAAGTAGATTCTATACATTCCTTATTTTATTACTTTCTTTCCATTTCTTAATGAGTGTTGCCACAAAAACCGAATTTTGGCTGTAGCGATTTCATCTTAGGAAGACAATAAGCTAAATTATCACTTCTACTATTAAGAGTTTCTTGTCGATTTATTCATTTTGCTCAACTATTTGTCTCCCGATTCGTACTTCCGATTAAACAACGCTATAACTAAACATAATTCCAAAAACGTCACCAAATTATGCAATAAGGAAAGAGAAACGAACGGAAAGAATACGAAAATGGGGGGGAAAAGAATAGATAAGCGCCATTTCTTTTTCAGAATGCGAAATATTCTGCCATTGTTTTTAATATTCAGGATTTCGATCTCATCTTCCCCTTTTTCTTTTCACATTACCTTTATGTCTTTGCACTGTCTCATTATTTATTCTGCTGTTTGAATTCGGGCCAATGGAATGAAAACCTTGCATTCAGCACCTGGGGCTCCGGCCTCAATATTGTTAAAGGAATGGGCGTAGGTTATACGTTCGAATATTGTTGGGAAACAAAATTCGTGCAATAAAAATTGTCGTTTGAGTAGAAAATTAACATCGGATCAGCTGGTGAAATATTTTTAATATACTCCACGCAAAGTAACTTTGAAAAAAAAGGGAATATATAAGACATCAATGTTCTTCAGAATGCGAAATATTCTGCAATTGTTTTTAATATTCAGGATTTCGATCTCATCTTCCCCTTTTTCTTTTCACATTACCTTTATGTCTTTGCACTGTCTCATTATTAGGGAATATATAAGACATCAATGTAACAATATTTTCCATGACTTAGGCAGTGTAAAATCAACATTTTAAATGTTGTTGCATAATGTCTATTTTTCTTTTTTGCATAAAATAATATCTACAGGTGTGACATTCGACTGATATCGAAGAGCTAAGAAAAAGTTGAACATTAATAATTCCAAACCTGATAGAAACAATATTATTGCGAACGCGCAATATTCCCTTATTGGCGCCTCCTCTTTCGCTTGTCTCGAAGGCTAGGCGAAGAAAACACAGTCTATGACGTCAGCATGACTTGAGGATGACATGAGCCCAGGGGTGCCAGGATGTCCCAGTTTGAAGAAGGGTTTCCAGATTTGGTAATTTATCGTCAATTTGGTGACATTTGGCTACTTCCGGAAACTTCGAGAAACTCCACGAAATAACGATTAGTCTAGGAGATATAAAGATATTTCCAGATATTTTTAGAGGCTATAAAATGACTTGCTGGGGTGTTGATGAATTAACGTGACACTAGCTATATTGGACTGTGATTTTTGTCTATGTTTTGAGAATAGTAGCAGCTGTTTTGTTGTTGTTGAGACCCAGACCGTCCGACCTACCAGAAAGGTGTAAGGTAACTGTATGGACGGCCGGGAAGTGCCACCCAATTTAGACCGGAACCCAGTGGGGGAGGCATCCACAGGGACCGTACCCTCCTTCCCCTACCACCAACCTCTCGGAAGGACTTACGGACCCACATGTTTAACGTGATCGTACTCCGCATGAACACGGCGGCATTTGTGGCAGCGTGCAAATCTAGCGCGCAAACCACGGGGATACCGCACCCGAGATGGCCAACAGCACGCGGCGTTCCGAGGTGGTCACCCACCAAGTACTAACCGCGCCCGATGCTGCTTCACTTCGGTGATCTAACGAGAACCGGTGTTTTCAGCACGGTACGGCCGTTGGCCCAGCAGCTGTTTTGTGAAATTATTTTCGTCAGTATTTTGAGAATAATATCACTTATTTTGTGTAATTAGTGGAGCATTTAAGTGCTGTTTGATTGTATGTTGTTCCTGTTTACTTTGTGCTTATGAATAAGAGTGTTTATTTATCCAGAAATTGGGACTCATTTCTGTACCCTGCGTGCACACCCACGATTCCAGAGGATAACGTTAGTAACAAATTGGTATCAGTAGTGGGGTTTCTGGAAACTTGACAAGCTTATATGATAGTACCTAGAAAAGCGACGGAGGAACAGTTAAAAGAGATGATGGCTTTGATTAAAAAAGGACAAGATACGATGAAAGTCAGATAAGAAGAGATGAAAGAGACTATGAAAGACGTACAAGACGAGATGGAAGTCGGACAAGAAGCGATGAGAGACAAGATGAAAGTCGGACAAGAAGCGGTGAGAGACAAGATAAAAGTCGGACAAGAAGCGATGAGAGACAAGATGAAAGAGATACATTACAGCCCCACTGGAGGACATTTTGGCGTCAGCAAGACGTTAAACACAGTTCGTGAACGCTCCTTCTGGTGCAACGCGAGATCCGAAGTTGAGCGGTGGTGCAAAGAATGCCGCTCTCGGAAGGGACCGAAAGAGAAACACGTGGGCTTTTTCAGTGTTACAATGTCGGAGCTCTTTTCGAGAGAATTGCACTACACGTTTTGGGAAGTACATCTTAATATTAATGGACTACTTCATAAAGTGGCCAGAAGCTTGCGCAATCTCTGACCAAGAGTCTACAACTATTAGTGAAGTTCTAACTCGAAACTGGATATGTCGTTCCGAGATTCCCTCTTTCATCCATTCTGGCCGGGGAACCAACTTTAGCTCTTGATTCACGGGACTGTGCAAACTACTCGATATGGACAAAACTCGAACTACTTCTATTCATCTTCAATCGGAAGACATGATACATGGATTCAACAGAACGATACTTAATCATCTCATCACATTTGTATCCAGATACCAGCAAGACCGGGACTTCACCTACCTTTGTTCCTGCTGGCCTACAGAAGTGCTGTCCACGGATCGACCGGTCATTCTCCATCAAGAATGCTGTTTGGCTGGGATCTACGATTACTATGTGGCCTATATTTGGAGGACCGTGTGATGCTTCTGCATCGCCTGATGAACATGTGCAAGATCTGCAGGCACGGTTGGAGGAGGTTCATCGTTGCGCTCGTGAGAGAATCAACATTGCTACTGGTGGAATGAAGACCCTGTACGAAACCAAAGTTTTGAAGTACGATTCAAGAAAGGCAACAAAGTGCGGCTGTTTAACCCTCGGCAATGACCAGGATTTTCGTCAAAACTACGGTACAATGGGAAAGACACTACGTTATCAAGAAAAGAATAAGCAGTGTCGTTTATCGAATTTAGAAATCGTCTTCAGCCAAGCCAAAAGTTGTGCATGTCGAAAGATTGGCCCCATATTTTGGACCACAGTAGATTAATGCTGCCCGAGACGTGAGGTTTTAAGGAGGGTCTTAATGTTGCAAACGCGTAATATTCCCTTATTGTCCTCTTTCGTCTGTCTCGAAAGACAGGCGAAAAAAAACACAGTCTATGACGCAGCATGACGTGAACCCAGGGTTATTAGGATTTCTCAGTTAGAAGAAGGGCTTCGATTTGGCGATTTATCGCTAATTTGGCGTCTTCCGGATACTTCGAAAAAGTCCAAGAAATAACGATAAGTCAAGAGATATGAAGAGATTTCCAGAATTTGTACTGAGGCTATAAAAAGACTCATCCCTCCGTTGCAGAGGAGTTGACTAATTAACGTGACATGAGCTACATTGGACTGTAATTTTTGTCAATGTTTTGAGAATAATAGCAGATGTTTTGTCAAACTATTTTCGTCCGTATTTTGAGAATAATATCACTTATTTTGTATAAATATTGGAGTTTTATAAGTGCTGTTTGTATATGTAAGTGCTGTTTGTGCATTAAGTGCATTTAAGTGCTGTTTGTATATTGTTCCTGTTTACTTTGTGCTTGTGAATAAACGTGTTTAGTTATCCAGAAATTGGGACTCATTCTTGTATCCTGAGCGCACACCCACGATTCCAGAGGATACGTTCGTTAACAATTTAAAAAATATATATTTGATTTGTCAGAAATAAGGTACAATTTATAAATATACAAAAATATTTTCAAATTTATTTCAGAAAAATCTAAAACGTTTCTGTCCGAGCGAGTTTTTGCTTTATTTTGCTTACTTTCACTCGAAATATATTCTAAACTATAAATGATAAATAGAAAGCGACAAAAATATTTAGCAAGAAATATAGTTTCCAAGCGAATAATTTGAATTAATAATAAAATATATTTTCAGTAGAAAATTCAATATCCAAATTAATAATTCGTTTTTACAAAGCTCTTATAATTTTCGAGCATCGTCTTATCACGTTGAAGTAGATTGAAAATGTTCCTGTTTAAAAATCTATCATGTCTATATACACAGATGAGCCAAAACATTGAAACCACCTACCTAATAGAATGTGGGTCCTCCTCTTGCTGCTAGAGCCTTTAGCCGACGAGGCATAAATGCAACGAGATTTTGGTAGGTAGCTGTTGACATTTCAAGCCATGTCTGGAGAGAAGATCTTACAGTTCTCGTAAATTATAGGGTTGGGTGATGCAGCTCGTAAACGTTTCTCCAAGTCATCCCACAAATGTTCAATAGGATTCATGGAATTGGAGCCATGTCATTTCCTTGGGAATTCCTCACCATGTTCTTGGAACCATTCCTGAATCTTCTTCACAGTATGACAGGGTGCGATGTTTTATTGAAGGGTGCGATATACAGCAGGAAACGCAGTCGCCATAAAGGGGTGCACTTGGTCTTCAACAGGCAAATGTCAGCGTACAAGTTCTTACTACAGGGATGACGGGTCCTAGTGCTCCCCAAGAAAATATTCATCCAGACCACCACACTTCCACCACTAGCCTGTGTGCGTCCCACAGTGCATATAGATGCTAAGATCTTCTTGGATAAACGACGCACATGAGTTCTACCGCCCTCTTGGTGCAACAAACATCGGGATTCGTCGGATCATGCAGCTTTCTTCCAATCACCGATGGTTCAATGACGATGATTATTTGCCTACGGCAGGCGTTTACGACGGTGAACAACGGTGAACATGGGCACACGAATGGGTCTGTGGCTAGAGAGCACCATATCCAAAAGTGTGCGATGAACTGCATGTAAGGAAACAATAAATCTCATCACCACGATTGAAATTACAGGTGATGTCCCACACAGTATCTCTCCTGCCTCTGTGGTGGTAAGCTTTGCTGACCTCTGGCATCATTGAAGCATCGCTGTCCTATGACTTTTCGACAATTTGAACTGTTACCTGTTTTGGACCATCCTTGGTATGTATTTACTATTACATAATGTGAACAGCCTATTACTGTCATTGTTCCTGAGATGCTCTTTCCTAGGTGTCGTGCCATAACGACCTTCTCTTTGTCAAAATCTGATAAAACCTTTCCTTTCTGCACGCTGCAGCGAAATGAAGTACTAGCTGTGAGAGCGTCGACCCAGATTTTACTTATCAGCTTCCTTGACCTTAACAGATGCTGCACTTTTGCTGTGGACGCACACATCTGAATATAGCACAGGTCGTTTTCACAGTCAGTTTTGACTCGTCAGTGTATGTAATGCTTATGCTATATATTAATCCAATTTTCTATTTTCTTGTAAATTTGTTTAAAAATGGGACCAAAATGTTTTATTCTTCGATCTATCTGTGCAGATAATTTTGTATAGTGAGAACAGAAATCCTTGTATTTCTTTTTAGAGGAATTAAATTAAACATGTTGATAGACATTTTTTAATACCAATAGCATTTAGGACCGACTGAAATCTGTACTTATTTTAATCATTGGAAACGCCCAGTATATTGGCTAGTACAATTTATTTGCAATCATCACCCCCCCCCCCCCTACCTCTATCCGACTTCTTCTGAATCTGTACTCTCCTTACTTTCTCCAGATTTGCAATTTAATCTAGAATTTAAATAAAGGATAATAAATAAAATTCTAAATAGTTGCACACAGTTTCTTATGCGGTTTCCTTCAAGAATTTTAAACTAGATGCCGGAGAGAGCCCCCTCCCCCTCCCCTTTTACAAGGAGCTGCTTTGTATTCCGGGCTACGTAGATATCTCGCTGCAAGAGTAAAAGGGATAAAGTTGAAATTTCGTTACAGTCAACTCCGGAATTTCGTTTGCTACAGCTCTTAACGTCAGGTGACACTGCTGTCTCTGGGCGTCAGGGGTGGGGGGTGGGGACGTCTCTATAGTAACAAAATTTCAATGAGTCGAAAGAACAATATTGCAGATCGATTCAAAAGTAGAGGAAGTAACAGTTATGACTGTAATTTATGACTGATGGTTTTTATTTTTCCTACAATAAAAAAAGTACATGACTTTCCTCATATAATGCCATGTATTTACTACCTTTATAGTAAAAACAAAATAGGTTATTCTTATAGTAGATACTTATATTTTTTCCAAGATATTGAATTTTCGTTAATTAGTCGTTATTTTCATTTATTTAGCGTAATTTTTATCAAATTAATGAAAATCTCTCAAATGGATAACATTTAAAAAATTCGCCATTTAAAAACATTTTAAAAAGTCGCCAAGTTGGCGACATTCCGCCAAATTCGTCGCCAAAATCTCGCTAAGCGTTATGGACGGAGAAATAATTTATTCTTACAGCAGATAAATTACTATTGGCGTTCAAATACAAAACTATTACTCAAAGTATATTTTTTCATGAATGGAACGAGCAAGATCTACGAGAATGATGTCACCAAATTTATTGCATGGTATTACATTTGAAAAGTGAACATATTTCTCAATAGGAAATATTTTTCTATATAGTTTTATGGTAATTTTTTTTTAAAATGTGCAATGTCTAGAGAACGGTTCATGCTAGCGTTCTAAAATTTATGTTAATCGTTTTCTAATGAAAAATTACATAAATGTCTATTTGCGTAACTTTACTAGAGGTTTTGATTTTTTGATGATTTTTCCAAAATTTCATTCGAAAATTTAGGGGGGTTCTGAACATTCGATTGCGTATAAAAACAATAGGATTCCAGTATTTACGGATTGTAATTTTTGTATCAAATTTCGTTCGAATCGATCCATCGGTCGTTATCGTCCAGTTATCGTCTCCACAGACTCACTGACACACACACACACACACACACACACACACACATACTTTCACACATACACATCATCTCAAAAATGTTCGATTTGTGAGCAGGGATGCTTGAAACGTGCTCTACTGTTGAAAACTCGAATTTGAATTTTCGACCCCGTCACTATACTTTCCTTATACATTATTGTATATAAGGAAAGTAATAATAGGGAACAGAAATCAACAGAAATCAAACTTGAAACAGAATTGCCGCCAATTTCATATTTTTTTGGACATGGTTAACTTCGGGATATTGCGCCAAATTTGTCGCCAAGTGAGACAGACAGAGAGAAGGACTTTTCTTATACGGGGTTTCTAAGAAAATATTTTAGCACTGCAATAACACTGTCAGGAAAGGGCAACGAGTTAAGTTAACCTTTTCTAGATTTTAAATACGACATTAACGAAGTTTCTCATAATAACTAATGTTCCTTAAAATTTGAAGGTTTCAGACTTTCATAATGCTTCTTTTATATACTGCCACAGGATACTCAGTATACCGAATTTGAACTGTGTATCTTGAACAGACTTTCTGCAAATTTTTTATTTACGCCGGCCTATTTGAGAGAAAAACTAGAAAAAACTGATACACAGCATTTGAGAGATTTTTAATAGTTTTTACGGGTATTAGAAATTTGATAAGTGAGAAATTTCTGTATTTTTTCTGAAGTGTAGCAGTGTAATAATATTCAGCATAATGAATATTAAGCTTAATGTTGCATTCATTTTTCTTATTTGCACCCAAAATTTCACCAGCCTTTGCATGAAATTCTTAACTCCTTCATATACATGTACGATAATTTTAACTTTTGATGAAATACGTTCTGAAAATCGAATGGCAACGCTACCTTTCACAGAAATATTCTGTTGGCGCCACGCTTTGATCGATTCTTCACAGATGCTGGTATGCGTCTCTCCTCATATCGAGGATATTCAGCTGTCGTTTTATTTTTTTCCCCTACTGATTTCTCAAATATAAACTTACTCGAGTCCTGAACTTTTTTTATTTTGATTTAAAGTTTTGCGTGGCACTTTTGTTTCTAACGTGATGTTTCTAGCATGAGTTTCGATTTTCGTTTATTATTTGTGAGCAATAAATATTTGGAACATTTGGAAACAGTTTGGACTGTCATTTAAATATACAGAATTCCCAGGAAACGTCCTAAATTTCCGTAATAATTTTGTAAGTAAAGGGTGCATGAGTGTACATATTCAGCAACAGCGCCAAGTTCGTGGGTTCGAGACACTTTTTGATCCCCCCAATAATTTTGTTGTGGGTTCCTCGAACCCCTAATATTTGTGTGCGTATTTGGTGGAGAAAATGTGCGCATATATGCACAAATTTTGTTTTATTTTTGTTATTCATTCCCTGTTTACTATATATAAATAGAAATTTACCCCTTGGACTGTTTATAGTATTCTGAATACAAGATTTTAACACCGAAATGATTTAAAGAGAAATGTGTTGACATTTTTAAAAATACCTGAATATAAATGTTGCATTTTTTGTTACTTTTATAAAGATAACTGAGATAGAAATTCACACAGTATCTGTATATTGTATATAATAATGTTGCATCTACAAATGCAAAATAAATGAAATAAAAATTACCTAGAGACAAAAAAATATTTTTCTGTACTTAACTATAATTTGTTCCATTTTAGCATTTCAGAAATCTTATTGTGCCAGATAATCTGACTGAATGAAATTTTAATTACAATTAAATCCTTTGAAAATTCATGTGTCTCTTGATTTAAAATTTCCGGAATAAAATTGTCGGATCCTATGATATTAAGTCTGTATTTTCTAAATAACGATAATAAGCTTGACAGCAAAAATAGATAGATGATTACAAATTACAGAGGTGTGAAGCACAATTATGAAGCCAATTAAGTTTATTTATTTCTTTATTACCTAGACCGTTAAGCTCACACAAAGGGTATAGAGTAGTTAGAAAGGACAACCTTGAAAACACAAAAATAACGTATAGACATGCACAAACATGCATAGATAAGAAAATATACATAAACATACAATACATTAATGAATACAAAACTGTAGAAAAATAATTTTGAATGAAAGGTTTGATGCAGTTGAAAGAAATGAAAAATATTATAGAAGAGAAAACAAAAATGTACAAATAAACAAGCCAATAAAGTTGTAAAGTATTGTCTAATTGATAAGAATAGACACTAAAACAGGTATTGAAGACCTTTATTTGACATAATAGGTTTATTGGTGAATGGCTGAACTATATAGGATTGCTAAAATAAACAACAATTACAAGCATAAGAATCTGGGTCGTAATCCCGACAGCCGAAATCCCGACAAGCCAGAATCCCGACAGCCGAAATCCCGACATGCCAAAATCCCGACAGGGTCGAAATCCCGACAAGTCAAAATCCCGACAAGGTCGAAATCCCGACAAGCCAAAATCCCGACAAGCCAAAATCCCGACAGCCGAAACCCACTCTTACACAGACTAATCCAACGCCAAGGCGGTCATCGCAGTGACGTCACTAGGGTTAGAATTTACTAATCAGCATACCGCCTTGTTATACCGACCTGTTTGTATCATTTTAATCTTTGACTATCATTTCAATTTGTCAAAATTTATTTCAGTAATGGCATAATTGTTATGATTTAGTGATTAAAACTATTAATTTGTAAAATGTAGAGATGTAAAAAAATTCGATAATTTTGATCAAGCTATACATATAGGCGTAGACAGCCATGTGCGTGTGCCCAGCGTGAGTCTAGCGCATGTGCGTGTGTGTGTGTGTGTGTGGGGGGGGGGTGCTGATTAGTAAATTCTAACCCTAATGACGTCACTGCGATGACCGCCTAGTGTTGTATTAGTCTGTGCAAGAGTGGGTTTCGACTGTCGGGATTTTGGCTTGTCGGGATTTCGACCTTGTCGGGATTTTGACTTGTCGGGATTTTGACTTGTCGCGATTTCGACCCTGTCGGGATTTTGGCATGTCGGGATTTCGGCTGTCGGGATTATGTCCAGAACCGATCTAATGTACAACATGTTCAAAACGCCCTTCGTCAACACATTTGAATGTGTGAAGGTATTTGACAGCGTACTTCAGCAAGCAGTGCAGGTGTCATCGTGTTATGACTTCTTGACAGATATTTATTGCCTTCCATATACGTGTGCTATATGTACCTGGTGTCTACTCATTAGAAAATGCTCCACAATTTTGTAATTGGCTTTTATCGTCTATATCGCTTTATTGTCGAGTTTGTAATCACACATATATACGGGACAGATGTTAACTGAGCCAATGTTTGATTAAGACGACTATTTTTTATATTAAGCACACTATTGTTAAACAAAATAAGACTCATAAAAAAATTACAGTCTCATTTCTTGAGTCTGTTAGTTTTTCCGTCTTTGACAGGCATAAATGTTAGCCATAAAATAAAATCGTACTCAGGAACCATGCATCTCAACTTTTACTTCTGCTGCATAACTTGATAAGCATCGAAACTCGTACAAGTCAGTTATACTGGTGGATCTTTATTGAACCAATACACACCAACACTTATTTCCGACAACACCTTACATTTAGAGAATCGACGAATGGGGGGTGGTCCCAGGTGTTGAGTGCGACAGGAAAACATTCGATTGCGCTCCCATTCAGAACAGAGCCGTATAGCATTCGAAATGGATGAATGCAGTCTAGTCGAAAGCGTGGATGGATTTCATGAATGTGTGTAAACATTATTTGCTTTGGGGTGTGTTTGAATAGCGAGTTGTGAATAGTTTAAAATTGAAATCGATATTTGTTATCTGTTTGATATCTGTACCGTGTAAATGTGTTGAAAAAAGACATTCGTTATCAATATACATAAAAAAAGTTGATATATCTGTCTTAATGCAACGAGTGGCGACAAATTGGAGCAATATAGTCAGGTGGCATTAACCTATAAAAATACACTATGTTGCAAAAAAGTATATGCATTCATAAAAATTGACATCAACAATATATTCGAGGATTTAATACCCTCCCATGGCCATTTAGGCTTCCAATGGAACAAATGTATACACTAATAGAACAAACATATCTGGGACACGCTGATATGGAAATTGCAGCCTTTTCAGAATACTACTGAATTAGCTGATCTGTTGCATTATTTGAAGCAGAATCTTTCGCAGAGCAGCATAAGTAACTTAATTGACTCTATTCCGCACCGAATATCGGCTCGTAGAGCTACCAGGGGAGGATTTAACACTTGCTAAAATGTCATCTTCTTGTTGCCACCATTTCTTAAAACTTTATTTTGCTCCCAAATTCTAATCATTTACATATCTTCTCAATCGATACATACATGCCGAGTTTCGCGTCTGTAGCTCAATTTCTAATGGGTGCATATTTTGTTTTTAAACAGTGTGTATTTTTGAGGGTGTATCGGTTCGACCTATAACTAAAAAAAATTCTACTCTTTCAATTTCTCAGTACATAACATGATTATACAATTTGACGTGCATGACCTTTCGATCGCACTGTACACATTGTTGCGCTTTCCCACCCACTTGCACAATGCTGAGATAAGATCTCCAAATAGAATTTAAAAAAGAAATCTCAACGAAACGTGAAGTTAAATTGTTCTCGCCTTGTACCGTCCTTACCTGAATACAAAACAGTCTCTGGAGAAAAGAGAGGGGTGCACTGCGGTTCCGTCTTCCTAAAAGACGATAAACAACGACACCATTCCATGGCTTGATAAAGTAACCTTTAAAAATGCGTAGCAACGTTCCCTTGAAAGAAATGATACGCATCACACAAGAAGGTTTTAGTGAAAGTAGGCTGTATTGTATGGATAAGGAGCTACGTAGCCTTTTGAATTGAATGTATTCCTGAAAATTGGGAATTTCGTATTATCTTAAAGCTACCTTGCTGTTGAGTATTAGAATAAGGAAGGATAACGTGCTTTAATTTCACTTCAAAGTGTAAATTATTTAAAAAATACATAAGCGAAGCCACGTTGAAACAGAGTGGATCTTGTTTCAACCTAAAGTAGCTTACTTTATCCAGTTTGTCACACATTTGAAAACCTAACATTTTTTTCATTTTAGCTTTTGTCTTGAAGGTACACAGAGAGACCACTTCTGTAGTCTACTGTACTTCTTGTCTAGTCTACTGTGGTCTCTAACAGAGGCGAATCTTGATTTAGAATGTAGGTTATGCGGAAATGAATATTACCCCCCCCCCCCCCCCTTTGTCAATCGTACTGCAATACTCAGACGATTTAATGGCGATAAGAGTAGTGATAATAAATGGTGTTACTACTGTTATGTTATTCATTAAAACTAGAGCAGGGATTTTGTGACGAAGAAAAATAATGAAATTCGCCGAACATTCGTCGAAAGTTTAAAAAATTTACCCATATACCGTATATTTGTACTTTCTTTTGTATTTTTTCCCTGAGGCATATTTACAGAAAAATAATATAATTAATTTAATAAAAACTTCAGTTCTTAAATTATACGATCATAAACACGATAATATGTTGCTTAATAAATTAGATACTCTAATTCGAAGCCTTTAGATTAGAACCAACGTTTAGAATAACCTGTATTTACCACTGTATTTACCAACTATATTTGAACTTACCAAAGCTCATTATTATATATTTACTACTGTACGCATATACACTCAATATTTACTAATTACATCTGCTTCATATTATCTGTAATTTGACGAACTGTTGTTCTGTGTTGGACTTAGCAAATCTACCAATACTACGCACAGCTTAAACATTCGGTAACCGTTGACGACCACATACATCCTGTGTTCATTTCCGGTATTTTGTCTGGTAACCCACTTCATAAACTCTAATAGCTAGTAATCTCGAACAAAGCATACAAGTCACTTAGCTAATAGTCATATCACTGTTTCAGTGACCGCGATCATTTCACGTTTCAAGCAAAGAGCTGAGGTTTCAAGTCAATCAGATCGCATATTTCACCCATTATTTCATGAGCAGAATACTTCGATTGTATTTGCATACCTTTAGCATAGACTGTATTTACACACCTTCTTGCACCGACTCAACGACCTAACGTCAGAAATATCTGTGATGTAGTTATTTCGCATGAAAGCCCTGGTGGACATAATATTTTAGCCACTCACTCTACAAATAATGAGTATTTTTGCACAAAGTACTATGTATAATTACATTATTAGGATTATGAGAATATATATAAAAAATTAGACTGAGTTTAGATAAACCCCTAGTAGGGCGACCCCAAATGCAAATATCAGGCAGAACTAGTAGAAATTTGCTTATGGGTCGATTCATAATGTAATAACAAAATCAAACCCAAGCAGTAACTTGCTTTCAGTTGATTTGTTGCGATATTGTTGATCGATAGTAATAAAAGATATTTTACGACAATTTGTCGACGTACTTTGCAGACGGCGATTTTGAGTAGGAATCCTGCTCCAGGGAGAAAGATCGATTTCTTGAGTGCCTTTTCCATTATGAAAATTATAAACTAATGAAAGTTATCTCAAAACATCTGTCAGGTACTTTAGGGTACAGAAGTGGTGGAGGTGACAGTATAACTCTGCGTTATCCAGAAGGTTAAAGTTCTACTCCCAATTCCATCAGTTTGTTACATTTGGTTGACATTAACACTAATATTACCTCCTCTGTGTGGTACATGGTAATGTATATGAAAAGTATTGGAATCGTGTCGAAAATCGGAACTTGTGTTTTCGACGGATCTACACGTTTCGAGCATTCTGGAACATGAAAAACCTATTTTTAACGTGAAGTCTGTATGTGGAATGTATGTATCCACTATAGCTAAAAGTATTCGACAAAACTTCACAAAATTGTGCCATTAATCCTCTTGTGGGTTACTCTGGTGCTGATTAGATTTTGATAAAATTTAGAAAAATAGAACATGCTTTTTTTTTAAGAAATGACCCTCAAAAATCTTAAATGAAAATCTAAACATGCTCAAATGTATTGATTAAATGCTTGTTTCATACGTAATTTTTAGAGACAAAAAGAATTTTACAGCCCCATTCATCTAGAATAAACCGTCCTCAAGATATTTGACTTTTTGGTACTTTTGCAATGATGGCATTTTAAAATATAGCCAGTCGCAAATGTAAACGAAAATTAAATTAAAATAGCAAATTCAGTGTAATTTTAGATAACAATCCATATCTCCTTACTCTGTGCAAAGACTTGAAAGAGGTACAAATTATATTTATTTCTTAGAAGATGATATAAATTAGTGAAAAAGTTTACAATATTATTGAGTCCGAGAAGAAATTTCGGTCATAATTTAGAAGAATGCAAGTTTATCTCATAACGCTCGGTTACCTCCGTTCGTAAAGCGCATCTTCAGATCAAGTGAAGGTAGATGTAAATTTTGAATTGAAAAATTTCACACTGATACTTTGAGCCCAGAATGCATTCAAAGAGAGCTTACCCCGAGATCAAAGGGTCACAGGTTTGATCAAGAAAAACGGCCCTAAAGTTTATCTCTGTAAGTTCTTCACGATACTATGTAAGACATTACTATGTAAGACTATGTAAGACTTTATACAACTTGGGGATTTAACTTTAAAGAGTCTCATCAAAATGAGATGCTGAATTGTTCGCGCCTTTTACCGTCCTTACCTGAATACAAAACATTCCTTAGGGGAAATCAAATGCAGCAGCGCAGTTTTGGCTTTGAAAGTCTTTAGAAAAGGCGATAAACAACGACAACCATTATACGAGTCTTATCGTAAAGAGCGAATTAAGAATGCGAGCAATGTTCCTTGAAATATATGATACGTATAGGGCAAGCAGCCTTTAGAGAAATTAGACTGAGAATTGAATGGATAAGAAAGAGTTTATGGTTAAAATGTGGATGTTGTTGTCGAGTGAGGCACAGCCAGCTAAATTAACTAGAGTGTAGCCCAACTCGACTTTCTCATACCAAAATCCATTTTTAAGTACCTTGTGATTTTTATTTATTAATTCGTTTCATTTTATTTTTTATTATTTGAAAATTTTGCAAGAAAAAAAATTTGAAAAAATCTGTATCGTTGGTTTAAATGAATACGATTACAGTTCGTCGTACTTCATTTTAAAGGACTCGAAAAAAATCTTTAGATTGATACCAAGCTTGCAAATGTACCCTCTCGGGGGGTAACTTACCCCCGAAAAATGTTTTGAAATGTTTCGATTTTTTTTTTTTTTAATTTAGTTTCGATAGATTGAAAGAATGCAGTTTATTTCTCCCGAATCAAACCACAAACGAATCGACAATGAAACGTTTGTAGTCACTGCTCTGGGTGAGAGTGCGGCCGGCGCAAGCGATAAAAAACATTATTTCTTAAAAAAAAATACATATGTAGATAACTATTAAACCCTGTTTATTGAAATAATGCATAAAGCAAAGTCTATATAAGTGAAAAGTTATATACATATTAAAAAGAAACGAAAATGGCGACAAAATTCATATATGAAGGATTTCGCGAATTAGGCCAAACATTTGGTCTAATCTATTAGTTGATAACTTTCGTTAGAAAAAAGAAATATCATAAAAATAGGCCTATTAGATTCCAAGAACACACAAGGAACACTGGGAATTTGAACGGGTTCTCTATTTAGGCAGAGATATTGGGCAGATCTTCAAGACCCTTTTGTTCAAAAATAAAATCATGGAAAAAAGAAAAAAAACCGACTAGAATCCAAAAACACCCTAGAGACAGCTATAAATTCAATAAATGATTATAATTTAAATTTTAATACGTTCAGAGTTTGTCAAAATATTAGGCAAATCTACATGCAAGACCTTCCCTTTAAAAAATTATTTTATTTATCCCTTTAAATAATTTAATTTATAACTTTATTTATCCTTTAATAATCCCTGTCTCTTTGAGTAAATTATTAATTTAATATCTTCTATTCAAAAGATAATGAGTTTCATTTTTCGGGGAGGGAGGGGGGGCTCGTTCTGCTAATGGGTCGTTGTCGTAGATTAATTGCGTTTTCTTAGAGGGTTGCATGTAGAATGTATGCTTCATAAAGGAGTTTTATGACAAATAACAATACTGAATGGGTGAGATGCGTGGCTTGCATGTGTTTGTGGATATTAGGAGCACAAGTTCTGCAGGGGGCGGATGGGCGACAATCTTTCGCAATTTTGTAGATCGCGAATGGAAGGTAATTTTCGGCAACATTACCCCGTCTTATAACGGGCTTACACTTCTAGTTTTAAAATATGTTTGATATGATGACATGATGGATTGTTTCCAAGAACTCGCTGGGATTAAAATCTTGCCATCAAAACTTAAATATAGATATTTTAATATCTTACCTATAGGTCGGAAAAGCCCTTGACCGTTTGCTGGACAGACACTGAGCGACGTTGGAGTTCCGGTTTCCCATTTGGAATGCCTCAGTAGTCAAATATACTCTACAAAAATCCACATAAGCCTCACAACGACCTGAATCTCACACAAGCACTATACAGATAAAGAGTTTCTAGCAGTGACGTCGTCAAAATCCCAAGCGAACATCAAAGAACTGCTTTTGCATTTATTCCTGCACATGGCTTATAAAATTTCTTGTTATAATCCTGATTGGCTAAAGGCATATTTTTTTTTATTAATAGTTATAAAAATATAACTAATTCTCCGAGTTGCGTAAAGAGTAAAATGTTTCGTTTTCGAGGATAGCATTCATGTGTAAAATAGCATTTGCACATGAATTTAAACTAAAATATAATTCTAATTCACATGCATTTGATGGACTTTTGTAGTTAAATATAATAATTTGACAATAAGACTTTTCATTGAGTTCAAAGTCGAGTATACTTTAAAGTGATATATAAAATCAATGGTTCTTAATACAGAAAAGCCCTTATGGTATTTCAAAATGTGTATCCACTGAAAGGGTTGGAAATTTAAATTGAAGCATTACATTCGACAATATTTAAATCCATCTAAACATCCCAGTAAAATGATACATTTACCACTAATTATAAGTAAGTTTAGTAATCAATCAAATATAATTAAATTTATTAAACCCATACATATATGCAATTATCAAATTTCGAATAATTTGTAAAATGTCAGATTATTATGCCTTGACATTCTATTTTTTATTAAATCATCTTGTACATTTTTAAAGCGAAACTATATAATAATATAAATTATAAATGTTTATGCATTTAAGATCATTCTTAATGATCTTCATTTGTAACAAAACCATATGAAGCTTGATAAAAAGCAATGAAATATTTTTATCTATTTTTAAAATACTCAAAATCTTTGTTTCTGTACTGAAATAATTTCTTAAAACATTTATATGAAGTCAAGTGGTCTTATCTCTACACACGTTCGAACATGACTCCCACTTTCATACCAAAATCTTATAGGATTTTTATTTATTTACGTATGCCCTACGATCCCCTTCACCGGCAATCATAAATCGAAAGTAATAGCATCACGTCTTGTGAATGCCTATAGAAATGTCGAGAAGGCTCTTGGGTCCACTGCAGCTAAAAAGTCTGGACATTGTTGTTTGGACCCTGATTCTTCTTTTGAAATCGCAATTGCAGCGGGAATTATGGATCCCCAAGGTGATGCTTGTGAACGTAGTTTAAAGAGAGGGGGGCATTCAGCTTGCTTCGAATATGAGTGGTTTTTGTTTAACACAAAATTGTGATTCTGTAGCAAATAAGAATGGCGCAATGGTATTTGACTCTGGGCATGGGGGAGTGTTTTTGAAACCACATCAATAAATGCTTAAAATACTTGACAAATACTTAACAGCTTGACTAAAATAGACTTACAGATTTAATTTTCTAATGTTATTAATATTTAAAAAATTATCAGATTCTTTATATAATATGTGTTTATAACTTTAAATTAAGGATATAGATAAAATTGTAAGACAAATTAAAATCATTTTATGTAATTTAAAATAGTTCAAATAATTTAAAATTTTTATATTTCTTATATGTAATACTTATATATATTAATATACAATACTTATATATATATATACTTATATACACAATATAAACTTATATATAATACTCGTATATACACTATAAATTATTAAATAGATAGATAACTAACCATTCGAAATATACATTAAAATGATATTACAAAACACAATTGGATGGATTATAATCATTTATATTCTGATCTAAAAATTTAGGGACAATATTATATACAGTTGTTCTCACATTTTTTGCATGATTGTAATTAAAAATTATTCTGTATTTATAGAGATTTTAAACATTCTCTGAATTTTAATGTTTACTTTTTGCAGCAATAAAAAAAATAAATATTTAAACTACTTTTAATTATTTTAAAATTCTAACAGTATAAATAACAAAATGATGTTACTGCATATTTGAATCTTATTTAAATATTAATTTAATGCATCAAAATGCACATTGTTTTTAATTACACATTTTTCTTCATTAATTAAATCATATGTGTAGCTTGAAAGTATTTAGTGAAAGGTTATAAAAGTTTATGTATTTATAAAATTTATTTTTTTTTTTTTATATAAATTTTTTTTTTTTTTATATAGCAATTTTCTTTTGATTTAACTTTCACAAAAGTTTCTTTATCTACGGTGTTCAAGTAAATTGCTCAATACTGCTTTTTTACCTCGCCAAGTAACCTCAAAAATGCATTACACATTGTTTGACGATATGAAGCAAGTTTTGTTATGTGCTCGTTTGGAATTATACAACTTTAATCATTATCTATCCTTTGTTCTGTATTCTTACATTTAACGTTTAATATATTATATAATCATGTCTGTAATTTGCATATATAATTAGTATTTATAACTTTCTTATACTGCAAGTGCATTTTATAAAAGAACAAAGCAAGAAGGTATTATAAATATCATTCTGCAAAGTTGAAACGTTGATTAATTAGAAAACAAAGTTTTGTTACAGAATAGTAATTTTAGAATAAAAATAACATACATAACAACCTTGACTATATTTCGATAATTTAAAGTACAAAACTATAAAATATAATAATTTCTCTTAATTAGTGGTTGATAACAAAACAGCAATTGCTAATTTATTTTAATAAAGATAAATTACTAATGTTATCTACATAAATGTAATAAATATTCCATTTTATTTATTACAATCTTTTAACATTTTTATTTTTATCCAACAGTATAATCAGTCTCACTGTATTATTTAGTAATTCCACACAGCATTAAAAGAAATGGAACTACGAAATAAACTTATCACTAAAACACTCGCTCCTCATTTCAAGAAAAAAAATATATCTAGTCTAAAAATAGACCAACGACATTTAGAGAAACACAAATGAAGCTAGAATATAATGAGAGAAACAGAAAAGGGATTTATATCTTCCGAAATTAATGCTTTTGCAGATATCGAGACAGAGACAATTTATCAAAACTCTCTGGTCGGAAATACTTTTACATTTTTTTTTTTTTGCGAATTGGAAACCGTTTCTCTGCATAAAGGAAAAAGTATAGATATTTCTCTTTTGGCGCATTCAACAAGATTCATAATTTAGAGACCCTATTTGTGGCAACGGGTGAAGATAGATACAGCTTGATGCCACATTCGAACTCCGTAATAACTGACGAAGAAATGAATGGAGATGCGAGTGTAGTAGTTGTATTTTTTCCCGTAATTCCATTCTAGATTAGAAAGTAATTGTTTTTTCTTTTGAATTTATTGGCGGCTATTACGAACACGGTTATTTAAAGATATATATCATTTGGTTCAAGTTCTGAAGAAAGTATTTGGCAAATTTAGTTTGTAACTTTAAAATATGGTGCATGTAAAAACTGAAAATTTCTAAAATGTTGTTCCAATGTTGATTTGCAAATATCACGAAAAAAAGATTTATATTTTTAAATATTGAAAAATGCGGTTTCGATATAACTTAAAATTGCAAAATATCAAGTTATAAAATATATAAATAAGCAGCTGTTTATAAACATTTTTACTGGAATGTGAATTTTGCAAATAATTTTCATAAAAATAAATTAAAATTGTTTATTTAATGAACATTTATATATATTTAAAAATAACTAGATTAAATATGTCGGAATATATATAAAAAATTAAATATCAATACGTTATGGTATTATGTTATAAGAGAAACACTAAGATAAAAGTAATCTAAATAAAAGTAATCTAAATAAAAGCAATCTATATAAATATGTATTTAAACTAATATACGTACTTATTCAACATGTTTTCATATTTTTTTCTCTTTTTATGCTTATGAAGCTTTAAAGATAATTTGATTAAATATTTGAGATCATCAAGTTAATTTTCAATATTGTATCTTAAGAAAAAAATAGTCTTGAAATTACTATTTATGCAAATAAAAATAAAAATACAAAAAATAATCACTTATATTAACAAAAAATTCTTACGATTAAATAATTTTGTACGAAATATTGTTCTAAATTATTTTATATAAGTTTTAAACCTAAATTAATGAAATGTATAGTTTAATCTAAACATGATCTTCGTTATAGTAGTTATTAAAGATTAAAATATGAACTATTAAATTTGGAGAAATATATTACATTAAAATATGAAAATCGGTAAAAATGTGTTTGAACAAACTATAAAAATTTAAAAGCTAATTATAAACAGTATTTTCGTTGTTAAATTATACTAATATTTGAAAAAGAAACTAAAACAAAATACACATCAGTGGTATTAAAAGTTCTCCAAATTACCTTGATCCAAAAACGTACTATTAACAAATCACTTCCAATGGATTTAACTTTACTGAATCAATAATTTATTCCCGCGCACATTTATATTAAAATTTTATTTTATAGACCAAATATTTTCATTTTATTTCCCTGTGACTACAATTTACCACCCTTGCAATAAAAGCTTAGGTTTCTCCAATAGCAAGCACAATTTCAGAAAACGTAATTTTTACGCTTTACGCAACTCTGTACGAAAACGAAATTCTCACATTCGTATCTGCATTTTCAACTTTTATAGCACCATGCCGGCAGTGAAAACCACAACAGAAACACCAACAGGGATTACCAATCCATGAAGTCTACGATTTACCGACTGACAATAAGAGAACACACATAAGCGCTGTTTCACTCAAAATAGCCGGGATATGACTGAAGAGAAGAAATGCTCCTCATCCTCTGCTCCGATATGAATGCCGATAGATGGCGCTCACATCGCCTCGATTCAGAAAATTTCGACTTTTTGTTGTACGATTCCATTTTTCATAGCTTTCAACATCAACGTGTGTGAAGTTTTTATTTTCAACCACATTTGTCGCTTTTTTTTTTTTTCAGGGTGGGATTGGAGATTTTTTTTTATTTAATTTTATTATTTTATTTTACTCTTTAAAGAAGCGAATGAAAATGTCAGAAATAGATGACAAGTTCGATTTACGGAAAGCAGGAGTAACAAATCGTGTAATAAATTGTTTGGGATGGGTGAACGTGACAAGACCGGAATGGCAAAAATGGTCTTCCTCGCTGCAAATGAGAAAGGAGCTGATGATGAATTTTGTGGCGCAGATTTGAAATGAAATATAGAAAAAATAACAATTTAATTCTTACCGACGTAAAAAATAGTAATGACAAACGTTCAAGTTATAAGTTTAAACCGCAAATGAATTGCATATATATTAAGACAGGAGACATATTTACCCCCCCCCCCCTCATAAAAAAAGAGAAGAGCCAATAATACATAATCTATTTCTGCTCTAATCTTTCAAGCTTAAAGGAATCTTATAACAAAGAAATCGAAGGTACCGCTCAAAATATATTTTATAAAATGGGACGAAAGTAGTATAAAAAATCTCTTGACTTAACACAATACTTTGTCCATTGAACAACAATAAGAATAAGGGGTCGTAATAGAACAGTGGTTATGGCAGAAAGATCGCACGGAGTAGTCCAGCATTCAAACATCGATGCCACTCCAAAACTATTCCCATGTCTACAGGCAGTAGAGTACGATAATTATAGTCAGCAGGGTCCGAAAACTATAGATCCGTAGGGTCGAAAACTATAGATCCGTAGAGTCCTTCTGAGAGTTGATTGGTTAAGGGAGAAATGGTGCGGTTTTCACACCCATTGGATTCTGGTCTAAATTGCGTGATTCGGGTATGCAATATGATCAGTCTTCTGTGGTGCCCCGGGACAACGTGCTCTCACGTCAAATGGGTTCAGGCTTCGGTTGTTTAAATAGAAGAATGATTGCAATATCAATTGTCTAATCTAATAAAACAAGTATAAAATATTTCCAATACAAATAATAATTATTTTATGACTCGATTTTGCAGAAAATCGATTGATTTGTTGCCACCCATTGAATCATACAAACTTTAGGTTCGCGCTTCTGTTGCATATAACGGCATCTGTAGACCATTTTTAGCTTATTATGAGATTGTCAGAATGAGATTGCCGATTCCTGCGATGACAGCAGGCAAATCTGCTATTTGCACCAATTTTGTGAACCTCTCTATGAGACCGTCAAATTTAGAACGCCAACACAGTTTCAATTTCTTTCTAAAAAATGTTTGAAATTAGGTTTCACGAGCTAGCAGTGGTTCATACTGACTGAGCCCGCTTATACAGGGTCAATAAATGTATCGGCTATCCCATACGGTAGGGAACATAATAAGAGTGAAACCGGTCCTTGGATGCTGTTGTCTACAGAGGAAGCGTAATCCTAAATTTAAGGATTACCATCTACAGTCGGTTTCTTTAAGTAAACGCACACCCAATTTAAATAGATATTGCTTAATTCTTTTTGAGATATATCATAGAAATACGGAATATGCTGAATTGTCTTTTTTGCAGCTGAAAAATATCCCAAAATTAATAAGGTGGATAAGTGCTACATCAGATTATTTTGCTGCCAAGCTCATGCGCACAAATACGACATATTATGAACGTAAGAGAGAAACCACTAATAGGAAAGTAGCGTCAGGCTGTTAACAACAAAGAATACAACATCAGAAGGATAATAAAGAATCACAGGATCAAAAGAGAGGAGAGGAACATAAGAATGGCAGCATAAAAAAAAACATCTTATTGATATTGGGATTTTTATTCATTTGGATATATGTAATGATAGAAAAAAAGCTTCGAATCTAATAGTATTCGTTTAGGTATTTTTTTTATATAAAAGAATTACCTTTGCATAAAACTATGCATAAAAGCATGTCTTACCTATGCATAAAACCTGATATGCATTTAGCTATTTATCGACGAGCTGTGCATAGACGAACATGCAGTTGCACTCTACATGCAAATAATACTACATCCATGCTTCGCATGACAGTAATTATGTTTATATGCATAAAATATACATCACTGTGAAAATATCCCAACTGATTTTGGGGATAAAGAATGGCCTGTACTATGAAAATCGTTTCGCTATATATATATTTTTTTAATCGGTGATTTGCAGATCTCAGACTAGACTGGATTGGATTATATTCACTCTCTACTGTTCATTTCAGTCCCACAAGGGCTACTTTGACAAGAAGCGCTCGAATTAGACTGGATTGAGACCCAGAAGGGTTAAGACGGAGTTCTTGAATTAGCCTGGAGTGTAGTACATACAAGATATACCATTTTTAGTCCCAAATGGGCTACTTTAACAAGGAGCTCTTGAATTTGAATAGATTGGATTATATTCAAACTTTTCTGCTCATTTTGGCCTCATAAAGGCTGCTTTGAACAAGGTTGCTCTCGAATTAGAATGAATTGAGTCCCCGGGGTCTATTTTTACAAGAGCTCTTGAATCTAATTGGATTGGAATACATTCACTTTTTAACCATGCAAGGGCTAAATTAATAAATTGTGAAATTAAACTGAATTCAGTCCCATAAGGGCTACTTTTACAAGCAGTTAGTTCTTGAATTAGACTGGACTGAGACCCACAAGGATAACTTTCAGAAGGGGCTCTCAAATTAGACTGGGTTATATTCATACTTTTCTGTTCTTTTTAACCCCACAAGACCTACTTTGATGAAGAGCTCTCGAATTAAACTGAATTGACTCCTTTTACAATGAGATCTAGAATTAGACTGGATTGAGACCCACACGGGATATCTTGAGAAAGAGAATTCGAATTAGACTGGATAGGATTATATTCACGCTCTAATGTTCTTTTTAGGACCCACAAGGGCTACTTTGACAAAGTGTTCTAGAATTTAACTGGATTGGATTATATTCACATTCTAAAGTTGTTTCTAATCACACTAGGGCTTTATTAACAGGCAGCTACCTTTTAAAGTAAATTCTAAATCACAGCAAATATGTATGCTTAAAACCCACGATAGACATGTTTGCGATCATAATAAATCTCTTAAGAGATTTGGAAAACTTTATATTGCTTTACAAAAAACAAAATTTTCCAAACTTTACCTCTGTACTACAAAATCTCAAGAATTCTTTTTTTTTTACAATATAATTTAAAATCACTTTTCTGGTATTCCTGCATAAAATTCCAAATTTTCCCTAAAGTATATTATTAAAAGCATGCATGTAATATAAGCAGCATCATTAAAATTTTTTATAAAGTATCCTTTTTAGAGGATATACTTTCAATAAATTTCAAGATTCATAATTAGTTTGAACGTGGAACTTTATGATCAATAAATTAGTATGACAGGTTGTATTACACGCTATACAGTAGTTAAAGTCAAGTTTGGATTAGAACTGCATTATCGTTCTGTTTCATTGCAATTTGAATAGTTTCAAAGCTCATTTCAGAAGAAGTTTCCTGAGATAACATCAAGAATAAAATTTTAGATTGAAGAACTAGGAGAGTGAATAATTGTGGAGCTGTAAACTGTAAAAGTGCGAACTATAAACTTACAAAGTGTAAAAAATTACTGCCTAACTTTTGAGGCTATTAAGATATTTACTCTTTAGTTTGTTTCGTTCTATTATATAATTTATCACCCAATTTTTATGGTAATAAATATTTTGAATTGAAAATTTACTCTAAGATCATTTAAAATTTAATCTAAGTGTGTAGTTAAGGGATTATATCTAACCAATCTTTACCACATGTCATTCTTTTTCAATTCTTTAAATTATATATAGAACAGTGAAAAAGGGGTGGTTTATACCAATTTAGTACATTGTTTTATTTATAATGTTTTATTTATAATGTTCTTTTTATCATCTTCACAAGCTTGCCGTATAGCCACTATTGATATCAAATAATCACTTCAGACCATCTTATTTTCATTTCTGCTATACAGAATATTTCAATAAATGATGAATTTCTGGTATATATAATACCAGTAAATTAAAATTATTCAATTATATATATATTTTCCCTAAAAACGTAAATAATATTTGTTCTCTTTATAAAATCATCTTTGCATACAGATCTTTAAGTTTGGTCAATATACACTAAGATGAGTACGTTAACTTTGGTCATTGGCCTTTTCCATTCAAACAAAACCTTAAACTTCATTATACTTCTTTAATATATACAGGGTGTCCCAAAAAGATCCAAACGCGTTTTAATTCTTTACCCGTTGGAGATAAGTGAGCAATGTAAATTGCAAAAACGTTGAAAGTAAGGTAGGAAATAAGACTACGTTAATGAAATAGTCCTCCCATTCATTTAAAAAAAGTTAAACTCTATAAATTTTTATACGATCCCCTTATACAAATTTGGTCAATCAGAAATTTTTTATTTTTAATGCAACAAGATCTTTAAAAAAACTGCATATCTGTATCTCTAAAATCAACTGTGTGATAAAGGAAAAAATCTAACTAATGCCACTTTTCCGTACCATGTGAAAGGCTATTTCATCAATGAAAATAGGGATCATAAACAAATTGACGATGGAAATTGTTTAGATCAAAAATGCGTTAATATGTGTCAAAATTTTTTTATCACAAATGCATCTAAATAAAGCATTACACAGACAGAGATCATATAAAGCAGTGGTACTCACTATGCTGTTGGGTATCCTATGTATTATCATCCAGTTTTATATTTTTTGTGATATGTCACAAATTTACATTTCTAATTTGAAATAGGGTCCCCATTCACAATGTTCAATTTTCAATTAAATATAACTCGCTCAATTTTAAAGATACAGATATGCGGGTTTTTTTAATGAACTTTCGCATTAAAAATAAAAAAATTCTGATTGACCACATTTGTCTAAAGGAGTAGTATAAAAATGTAATTTTTTGAAAATGAATGGGAGGACTATTTCATTAACGTAGTTTTATTTCCTACCTTACTTTCAACATTTTTGAAATTTACATTGCCCACTTATCTCCAACAAATAAAGAATTAAAGCGCATTTCAATCATTCTGGGACACCCTGTATATATATATATATATATATATATATATATATATATATATATATATATATATATATATATATATATATATATATATATATATATATATATATATATATATATATATATATTTCCCCCAGTGTGAAATTACAATTTTTAAAGTAACCTTGACTTTTGTGGGAAAAATTGCATATGGCGATTCAGTTGCTAAAGAAAAAAATTTGATGTGGGCAGCACATGACTTTCTCTGCAGACTCAAATTCATTTTTCCTTTATTTCTTTAATAATTCATTAAATTAGGTTTAACTGCACAAAATAATACACAATTTGAAAATTTACTTCAATTTTTGTTTTTATTTGGTAATTGGACTTTTTCCCAAAGGTGGCGTAACAAAAATGCGAAAAATCTCAAATATCTCAAGAACGGTCAGTCCCAGATTAATGGAGTTGGTCATATTCTTTTCCTCGTCAAAAATTACGTATAAAACAAGCATAATTGATACATTTGAGTATCCGTAGTCTTTTTTTTCTAGATTTTTGCGGGCCATTTCGTAAAAAAAAAGCAGGTTGTTCTTTTTCGAATCGTACCAAAATCTAATCAGCATCAGAGTATCCCACAAGTAACTTATCTACCAAATTTTGTGAAATTTGATCAATTAGTATTTCAGCTAGAGTGTATACATTGATTTTTGTGGATTTTTGATTGTGTGGAGATTTTTGTGGATTTTTGATTGTGTGGAGATTTTTGTGGTCCTTTTCGCAAAGAAGGGCGGGTTTTTTTTTTCTGGAATAGCCCCTAAACTAATCAGCACTAGTGTTACACCCAAGTGACTTACCAAAAATTAAGAAATTCGGTCCATTAGTTTTTGATTTAGAGTGGATACATTCATTGCACAGACAGACAGCCGTCATGGTAAAAATAGTTTTTCGTATTCTAGAGGTCCCAAACCGTGTAGATCCGTCGAAAACACGAGTTGCGATTTTCGGCACTTCCCTATACATTACCATGTATTTCAGGGAAAGTAAAAAGCGCAGTAGCTCCAATCCGATGGAGCCAAAATAGTTTTGTATGAATAACGTTTTGTAAAATAAAACTCCAATAAGTTTAATAAGTTCAATAAGTTTATTTGTTGTTTTCAGTTTCATTTATTTCGCTTGCAATAAATAATATGTGTGTAGGGTAACTAAAGTAAGATTCATAATTAAAACAATTTAATATTTCTAAGCGAATATCAAGCCTAGATAATTTTGATCACGTAGATTTTACAGGATCTGGTGACAGTTTTAAGTCACATTGACATAAGTTTTAAGTCACAGTCTTCACAAAGTCTAATATCATTATATTTTTTCGTTTTTAGTGTCTGCGTTAAAATATCTAACTAATAAGATTGGCATAATCCGATTACTGAAGTTAATAACTATTATAACTCCTATATTTCAATAACTAAGAAACCCAAATAAAATCCAATTACTCATTCTTGAAGGGCTTTTAACGGGTTACAAATTACTCGATTATTATTATACGGCGCTTTTAGTTTTTAATATATGAGCACTAAAAGCTTTAAAAACAAAACATTTTCAACCTTCTTTAACTTCACTAAACGATTAAGAGGATTACTCAAAAATTATAGAAGCTTTGTAATAACAGATTATTGAGTTACAATTTGAATTTGCTTTTGGATATTTTTGTCAGTTACTATTTATATATTTTTACAGTTTATTAGAAAGTATTTTGAGTGAAAATGAAGAATGTAAAGCAAAAATTCAGTCGGGCAAAAACTTGATTTTTCAAAAATTCAAAATATTAAAATTATTTTTGTATATTCATAAACGGTACATATTTTCGACAAAACATGTATGGATTGCTTATGTTTTTATTTTCTAATATAATCTTCTACAGTGCTTACAGTGCTCCGTTTTGAGCTGGCTACAAATACCATAAACGACAAAATAAAATATCCATACCAACCCGTGATCCAACGAAATTAAAACTGACTATTAATATCTGGTGAATAAAAATTGCATTTGGCGATTTGGTTGGCGACAAAATCAAGAATCCAATAAAACGTCCGATTCACTATAGGATTGACAATAACCGCAAAATTAATTTATCAACAAATATCCGCCTGTCTTTTGAAAAGTACCTGCACACATATTTATTTCCGCCAATATGTGTTTTCCAAACTCGTAGTAAAGACTCACGAAGGCATATTTTTTATCCTATCCTCCCATCCTCCTTCTTTTCTTACTTTTGCTTTCTTATTCGAGAACTAAAGGATCAGACAGCATACGTGGAGAGTGAGAAAGTGATTGTGCTGAAAGTAACATATTAACCATAAAGGAGTTTGTACGACAGAAAAAAAAAATCGATAGATAACGTGAGAAGAGCGGGTAAAAAGAGCTAGCTTTTTGGAAAATCAGAGTATGGAATATAGGAATTTACTGCATCTGTGAAAGATGTCTAAGATTTAGCGTAACAAATCAGTTGATTAAAAATCTAAATTGAAAAGGTTTTTTTTTATTTATTTGTTTGTTCGTTTGTCTGTTCCGTATACAAATTCACAGTTTTTGATGGATTTTTTTTTCCAAATTTAGTATGATTATTTTCTTTTTCATAGTGAATATCTGGGACTAGAGTTTGACAAGATATTAATTAAAAACGCAAAATTAAACCTTCCATAAAAATAGCATTTTGCAGACGATTATTTCCCGAAGACTTTATTCTTAGAAAATTATATTATGTTGCTTAGCAACGGAATTAAATCAAATACGCTTATAGAACAGACGATTTTTGTTCAATTCATACAATTTGAATAATGTAAACGCTGATATAAATATAATTTTCATAAAATAAACGTATTATATTTTCAATTAAGGCGGTTGTTGTTATGGCCTTGATATAAAAAATTACGGGAATTTATTGTCAATTTCTTATGTCATTGTTTTATTTTGGAAGATTTTTCAAATTCATATGTTTGTTCTCTATTGTGTTTAATCGATTGTTAAAACAGAATAAAAATGGTACCAGTACTTTTACCATTTTAGTGCATATTGACCAAACTTCAAGATCTGTCTGTGAAGATGATTTTGTAAAGCAAGAACGAAGATTCTTATGCTTTTTTAGAAGAATTAAATTACATTTTCTTTTAGAATTATTTTTAAAAACAATATCGTTTTAAAAAAGTACTAGAATTTGAACATATTTTTAATCAAGTATGTTTGTTTCTTCATTTGTCTGTCTGTTTGTTGGTTCCGTATGCAAATCCGTAGTTTCTGGCGGACATTTTTTTTCAAGTTTGGTATGGTTATTCTCTACGGCACTTCGGACATTTCCGTCTGTGTTTCGAGTTTGTATACAGAGGTTGGGAGAGAGGAATATTAATATAAACTCTTCCATAAAAGCATTATTATGCGGACAATATTTTTTGGAAACCTATTTGAAGAAAATGATATGTTTCTTAGTAGCGGAATTAAGGGGGAATTAAATAATTAAAGCGAAATTAAAAGTGGTTAATGCGATAGACGAATTTCGTTCAATTTATCTTATTTCAATAATAAGGAAATTGTTATAAAAATAAGTTTAATAAATATCCGAAATATGTATTTATATTGATAATATTTCTATTGGTAATATTTTGAAAAATGGTTTTTTAAATCTATATACTTTCGAATGTGAGAACATATGATTGTTATAACGGGATAAGAAATAGTACGGACATAATTTTCGCTATAATCTTTCAGCATCTTCAGTTTAGTATATATTTACCAAACTTCATATTTTTGTGCATTGCTTTATAAAAGGGGCAGATAATTTTGTATAGCAAGAACAGATATTCTTATACTTATTTAATAGGGGAATTAGATTATATATTTCAGCGGATTTTTTAAAGCAATATGAATGCGAATAATATGCACATATTTTAAATCTCAAGCAACACCGGTAATACCTGAAAGTATGGAATAAAAAGCATAATTTTGTTTATTTAGCAAGACAACGCATGAATTGGCAAAGTTACATAATCTCGCATTTTGTCATGTTGCATGCTTATCTTATCTAGTTGGTATTTTAAACAGTTGATATTCACTTATTTAGCCAATACATTCCTATTTTATTGTTTCAATTTATAACAATTCACACTAAAGCCTTAAGATTTATAATAGAAAATTGCATAGCAAAGAATAAGCACTGAAAAATAATGTTATACGTATATAAAATAATTTTTAAAATTTTTATTATACTCACATAATAAATTTCATTGAATATAGCGCTCGTATAATAGTAAGATAATAATTGAAGCTTACCTAAAATAAAATATACTTTGTTAGAAAGCAATTTGTATTAAAAACATTTTTAAAGATTAGACATAATAGTACGCTGAATATAGAAATACAAAAAATAGACTGAAGGTAAAAAGAAAAAATCTGATGTGGGCAACACATGGCTTTCCTTATATAATGCAATGAATTTGCTACTTTTACAGTTAAAAAAATATTATTCTTATAGTAGATACTTATATTCTTTCAAAGATATTGAATTTTCTTAAATTAGTCGTCATTTTTATTGATTTAGCGTCATTTTTATCCATTTGGCGAGATTTTCGTTAATTTAACAACATCTAAAAATGTCGCCAAGTTGGCGACATTCCACTATATTCGTCGCCAAAATCTCGCTAAGCGTTATGGACGGAGAAATAAGTTATTCTTACAGCAGATAAATGACTATTGGCGTTGAAATACACAAATATTACTCAAAGTATCTTTTCTCGTGAATGGAACGAGTTAGATCCACGAGAATGATGTCACCGAATTTATCGCATGATATTACATATGAAAAGTGAACATGTTTCTTAACAGTTCATACTTTTTTTTTAATTTATGGGGTTTTTTGATAAATTTATTTAAAAAATGTGCAATATCTCGAGAACGGTTCATGCTAGCGTTCTACAATTTATGTCAATCATTTTCTAAGGAAAAATTACATAAGAAATATCTATGTGCGTAACTTTATTAAAGGCTTTGATTTTTTGTTGATTTTTTTCAAAATTTCACTTGAAAATTTAGGAGGGTTCTGAACATTCGATTCTGTTTTAAAACAATAGGCTTCCAGTATTCATGGATTGTGATTTTTGTACCAAATTTCATTCGAATCGCTCCATTCGTTCGTGAGATATCGTCTCCACAGGCTCACTAACACAAACACACACACTTACACATACACACACAAAAACATCACTTCAAAAATGTTCGATTCGTGATCAGGGATGCTTGAAACGTGCTCTCCCGTCGGAAACTCGAATTCGAATTTTCGACCCCGTCACAATACTTTCCTTATACATTATGTATATAAGGAAAGTAAAAAAAAAAAAAAACATTTAAGACAAAATTAATGAAAATATTTTTAAATAGAAAAAAGTCCAAAAATCTATATATTAAATATTATAAAGAGCGAGATCGTTTTGTTTATAGCAGATCATTATTATAACAATGGTTATATAAAATTGTGTATACATGTATACACCATTTCTATAAAATGCTCAATGAATAAAATCAACATTGCTTGCTTAATGTGTTATGGTCAACTGAAACTATGGCATCGTTGGGTTCGACATCATATCGTACGATAGTAGTGAGTTGAAGTTTTGAAGTCCTCGGTCTTGTTTTGAAGGAGGTTGTAGCATACTTCATGGATATTTCTTACATGGCTGTAGGGATGTAGTTAGCAGTATGCTTGGATGTACACCGAATAAATGGTTAGATTCGATCATAGGCATCGACTTATTTTTAGTTCAAATTAAATTTAATACTTCACATTTTCCCTTTAAATTCACTACGCAAATGGGCAGGGATAGCCCAGCGGTTAAAGCACTGAGATCAAACTCGGAGGACCCGATTTCGGTTCCCGGTGCTACCGTAAAACTATTTGCTTGTTTAGACGGAGTATAGACACGTTAATTTATTGGTCTGAACGTTCTTCTGAGAGGTGATGGGCAGGAGAAGAATATCCCTGGAGGTGCCACCTTCACTGGGTACCGGTCTAAATTGGGTGGTATTAGGCAAAGCCAGATTTATACCTTATTTCGTAATATACTCTGCAGATACCAATATCCATTAAATAATTACGCGCTCGTCAGCATGGAATAACCGATATCTGCTATGACAGTAAGAAACTTGCTATAAGTGACAATGTTTGCAAACTTCCATGGAAACCGACAATTTCAGTTCTTTTTCGTGGGTGGAATGAAATTCATTTACAATTTCAGTTATTTTATGCTGACGAGCGCATAAAATGCGCGAAACCGGTCCATGGATACTGGTATCTGCAATACGAGTGCCGTTCGAATTTTAGAAAAATCCATTGCAGACGGATTTTGTGTTTATTGTTCTGCCAGTGTCTTTGAATCAACAGAAGCTACATTCTCCCCACCTTTGCCATGAACTTCTGTGTTATGGACTTTCGTCTTTTGGTCTTGTTCTAATCCTGTAGGATAAGTAACAACAACACTACGCAGTACAGAGAAGATAATTAAGGAACAACTCTAAAATACCTCACATTTAAATGACTGCATTTCATTCATTTTACAATGCTTCTGCTCGTAAGTAGAAACTATTTTACATTACATTTATAAACCGCATCCTTCAGATATGAAATGCCGAGAGTTTCTTCAAATTAATTACGTCCAGAGTTTAAGCCTCATCAAGGAAAACGAGTCTTTAAGACTTTAGACGTGCATGACGTACGGTTTCGATTGTAGTCCTTCGGAGGGATGTCAAAGATAACGTAGGATATGGCGTCAGATTCTGAGAGCTTAACGCTGAGTACTTGAAGCAGAGTATAGCGACAGAACGCAAGTTGAGTATTCGGCTGAAACACAAATTAGGCCAAGCAAGGTTATTGATTTCGATGGTAGGCCATTTAGGAATGGAGAGTTCATATGAAACAACTTTACATTTCAGGATGGACACAACATGGAATTGCAATTTACATGGGAATTGTGATGATTTTGGGGAAACAAAATAAAACATTAATGTGAGCTGCACATGACGTTTCATACAGACTCAAATGTGTATTTTATTTCTTTCGTGTATAACCGTTAATTTAAACTTTATCGGGATAATATAATAATGGAAATTTATGTGAAATTACAATACATTTTGCAATTTGTGAATATAATTATTTTTTCTATTTAGGGACTTGGCAATTTAAAATGACGTTGCACATGATTTATGCAGACTCACATGTGTGTCTTATTTCTTTCATTTATAATCGTTAATTTAAGCTTCATCGGGGTAATGTATTGCATAAAATGGAAACTTATTTGAAATTATAAAAATTGTGAAGTTTTAAGTATAATTTCCTTTTTTATTTAGCGACTTGGCGCATTTTAAAATAACGCCATGTCGCCAAATGTCTTAGAAGATGAATATCTCAAAAAGGGTTTATCAAAACGCAGTGCGAGGGATTTTATTTGTTTTACTATCGCAAATAAAATAAAAAAAAATATATATATATTTAAGCTTATTTATTCTTTTACTTCAGTTCAATTCTTGCGAGACAATAAAAAAAAATATTAAGTAACATTTTTACTCGTTCTAAATTGATGTGAAACATTACGCTTTTCGTATATTTCGAATGGGAGAAGTTTGATGGGTTCTGTGTTTAACGCTGGTACAAGCCACCTAAGGAGATGTTTCGAAATTTTAATTTTTATTTATTTTTTAAAATATACGGTTTTGACAAATTAATAAACTATTATACAGTTTCGACAGATTAATAAATTGCATTTTACTTCGCTTGAATCGGACTGCAAACGACGAAGTTATCGACGATGTAACGTTTGCATTTCGGTATTGTTTTATACAGCTACCAGTATTGTTTTATACAGCTTAAAGAGTACATATAAACAGACGAAAAATTATACATTGGGTTCAGTATTGAGTTCGGCAGATACTTCACGTCAATAACCCCATTGAACGACGAATAGCTTATATAATACCATACCCTCCATGGAAAAGTCTGGAAAAAGCACATAACTAGTGAAGTTTTTAGCTAATCTACTGTATCCAAATTTCTAGGATTCGCTAAAGATCGCCATGTTGACGATATCTCGCCAAATTCGACACCAAAGTCAAGCGATTCAGACTTTTAAATTATAATAATGGCTTTCGGTTATGTATTCCTAACAATATAACGTCACTTCCGTTACATACTTCCGTTTCATCCTCATCCCATTTCTTTCAAGATTTACTCCACTTCGCGCCCTAAGATGTTTATCATTAAAAGTGCCCCAGTTCAATTGTTTTACTGTTTCGAACTCTAATCAGCACCAGTTTAAAGTCTAACTTACTTGACTTCCAAATTTCATGAAATTTAAAAAAAAAATCATACAAGTCGTTTTTATATAAAAGTACATTCATACACTGCACATACAGACACACACAGACGTACGGATTCAAAATAGTTGATTCGTGGTCTAGAGAAGTGGTTCCGAACCTGTATAGTTCCCAACCTGCGGTTCGCGCAGAATATTACACAGAATTTTGTATTTTAAACCATAGTTCCTGCAGAGACAAATGCCTGATTTATCTATCACCGTTCCTATTTTCACAGATCGAAAAATCATCTGCTGGACTAAATTATTTTTTTTTAATCTGATGTGGGCTGTATATGACTTCACTTATATAATGCAATGACTTTACTTCTTTAACGGTGAAAATGTGATAAACCGATCCACGGTACAGTGTTTGTAACGTTAAATTGCACATTTGGAGTTGTAAATTGTACATCCGTATGACAACATCTAAAGCTATTTCTTACCAATTAACTTAGATTTTACGCACCTCTAAATTAACAATTATCAATATTGATAGTATCTTTAATAAGCAATATAGTCAATTTATTTGAATTTTCGTCGATATGGGGCTAAATATCGCCAAGTTGGCGTTATAATAAAATGGTTTGCAAAATATTGCATCCTATTTGGCGTCAGTTTCATCAATTTGGCAACAGTTCCGTGAATTTGTAAGCATTTAGAAAAGCAACCAAGTTGGCGATATGTCGTCAAAATTCGTCGCCAGAATTTTGTCAAGCGTTACAGACGGAATCTTATGGTAGAGTTTTATATTATTTCCAAAATATTGAATTTTAATCAATTAGTTATCATTTTCATTGATTTAGCGTCATTCTTATCAATTTGGCGACATTTTCATCAATTCGACGTCATTTCAAAACCTCGCCAGGTTGGTGATATTCCTCCAAATCCGTTGCTAAAATTTCGTCAAGCATTATGATCGGAGAAATAGATTATTATAGCAGATAAACGACTAATGGCGTCCAAATACAAAACTATTACCTAAAGTGTCTTCTCTTATAGTAGATTCTTTCCAAGGTATTGGATTTTCATTAATTAGTCTTCATTTTCAATGATTTAGCATCACTTTTATCAATTTGGTGATATTTACGTCAATTTTTGCAACATTTAAAATTTTGCAACATTAAGTTGGCGACATTCCGCCAAATTCGCCGCCAAAATTTTACCAAGCATTGTTTATGGAGAAATAGGTTAATCTTACGGTAGATAAACGACAAATGGCATCAAATTACAAAGTTATTACCCAATGCGTCTTCTCTCGTGAATGGAACGAGCTAGATCTACGAAAATGATAATAAATTTATTGCATAATATTACATATGAAAAGTGAACATATTTCACAATAGTTAATATTTTTCTTTAATTTAATGTAATTTTTTTGATAAATTTATTTGAAAAATTCGCAATATCTCGAGAACGATTCATGTAGGGCGAAGGGCCATACTTAAGGCGAAGGTGGGATATTGAAGTGTGTCTATTACAGCGGCAAGCAGAAAACATGGATTTATTTACAAGAACATAAACTACATTTACAGGAATATTGCGTAGTTTATATACAGGAACATTATCAAAATAGAGCTACATCATAACGCGAGTGCAGGTAGCACCCGAAATACGAAAGTCCGAATGATACTGATAAAGTTCTGAGCCTCACTTAATAAGAGCCATGGTAGAGGTGCTGCGTATGCGGCATATGCAAATCTAGAGTCTCTATGGAGAGTAAGAAAGTTTTATGCTAATCGCTCGATCAGCGTCAAATCTCTGGAGGAGCTTCGCCATACATGCTAGCGTTCTAAAGTTTATGTCAATCGTTTTCTAATGATTATTTACGTAACTTTATTGAATGTTTAATTTTTGATGATTTTTTTAATATTTCATTTCAAAATATAGAAGAGTTCTGAACATTCAATTACGTGTAAAAACAATAGGCTTCCAGTATTCACTGATTGTGATTTTTGTTCTAAACTTTGTTCGTATCACTTGATTTGTTCATGGGATATCGTCTCCATAGACTCACTGACGCGCGTGCGCGCGCACACACACACACACACACACACACAGACATCACCTCAAAAACGTCTGATTCGTGTTCAGGGATGCTTGAAACGTACTCCCCGTCGAAAACTCAAATTCAAATTTTCGATCCCGTCACAATACTTTCTTTATACATTATACTATTTATAAGGAAAGTAGTAGCAAAATTTCAGCCGAATTTTAATTTTTAAGCTCATAACTTTTAAATTAATTCAAATTAAAAAAACATTCGACATGGTGCATCATCACCGGAGTTCAGCTATCTTCATACCGACACACATACACACGCACACAGAGAGAGAGAGAGAGAGAGAGAGAGAGAGAAAGAAAGAGAGAGAGAGAGAGAGAAAGAGAGACCTTATTTTATTATACAAGATAAACCTAATTATTTATTGAGTAAAAACAATTAAAACCGTTATGGTATATATTTCATATATTTCATATAACCAGTTGTTTGCAACATATAAATAGTTAAAAAAGTGGGCCTTACGTTAAAAATGTCGTATATAACATTCGAGTTGTTAATAAATAGTTAAAAAATAGATAAATTAATAAATAGCATTTAATAAAGATAATTAAATTTCGGATGTTAAAATAGTTATTTCATAAATTTAGCATGTTAAAATAGATAATTAATAAATTTAGCATGTTAAAATAGATAATTAATAGGAATAGTTAATAAATAAATAAATAGTTAAAAAGGTAGTATATAAAGTTCGAGTAAATAGTTAAAAGGGTAGTATATAAAGGTTGAGTAAATAGTTAAAAGTATATAATGGTCGAGTAAAAAGTTAAACGGTCGAGTAAATAGTTAAAAAGGTCGGGAAACACTGCTCTAGGGTCTCAAAACGTATCATTCGACTAAAATCTCGAAATTATATTTTCGGCAGCATTCTATTTTTCCACTAAGAAGATATAATAATGTGATCCTTTTCTTGCTTATATTTAACATTATTTGTTAGATATAATTAAATATATAGCAGAATACCCGTTTTTCGTATGGATTATATAAAAAAAAACATATCTCGCTATACAAAAGTATTTTCACCAGGCGAATCTGAAGAATAACACGTCTTGGTCTTATCTGTAAACAAATTTACAAAAAATAAGAAACTGGTTTAATATATGCCAAGATGAAAGCGCTAAAATTATATCAGAAGAGAGCAGTACTACTTATATTCTCGTAGATTAGAAGATATTCCCGTGTATTGAAAAATACACCCGTACTACAATACATGAGTTTGAAAAATCTTTACCAAAATAAAATAGATGACGCAAGGAATGTAAAATATCAATATCAATATAAAGGCCGTAATTAATATATTCCAATCAAAAATGCGATACCATGCATTTCTAAAATTTATTTTTATATCCATTTCTTTAATAAAATGTAATAAAATTCGAATTCTTCTGAAAAAATGTAATAAAAATCGTCTGCTGTATAACCACATTGGATTTAATTGTATTGCTGAGCAACATGATATAATTATCTTCAAATAAATTTGCGGAAAATATATATCGTATGCATCGTCTTTATGGGAGAACCCACCCATAGAGATAGAATTATTTTTCTTAATATCTCGACAACCCCCGGTTTAGACATTCGAAACGTGGACTAAATTTTAAGTGGAGATATTTTAAGGCTTTCCACAAAATATCATGAAATTTTGTGCGCCCATTCTCCCGTGATGATGTGGCTGACACTCACACATATACACAGATATTTTCAATTTTATTTATACAGATAATTTATTTGTATAGATAATTATGTGATTGTAATTAGTATTCAAGCAAGACAGCCTACAAAAAAATTATATTTTTATTTTGTTTTGGAAAATACGCAACAATAACAAAATACGTATACATGTTCTCTTTAGTTTTGACAACAACAACAAAGGTGTGCTGCTAACGGCGCTCTTCCAATGATAGACGTACTCATTAACAAGCAGCGAGTGAGTTATTGCCGCAATAGAATCATTCATTAGCGTTAATTATCGGACGTGAGCTGCATTTAAATAGAAATAATGCATGATCTGTACTTTTCCAAGATTACCCCATCCTTCATTCACCCATCCGAGGTGAATCCATAAATTGCATTTGAAAGATAATTTGAATTCGATAACAGAATGAACGGTGAATGCCAGAATAATATGCAATATACTCCCTCTCGTTCGAATGTGATTAAGATGCAGTAGCATAGTCGTGGAGCAAGTATTTCGCCAATACTTCAACCTTTTGTGCCTTTGAGTTACTTGCAGACAATTTACTTTTTTAATTTCCCTATAATACATGGCCATATACATGGTGCCAGTGTATACAAAAAGTTAGTCCCTAAGCTTACTTTCCTAAGCATGGTTTGCGCTTAAGTATTTTGCCAATACATCAAGCTTTCATGCCTTAAGTTACTTGTAGACGATTTACATTTTTATTTTCCCTATAATATATAACAATACACATGGTGCCCGTGTATAGGAAAAGTTAGTCCCTAAGCTTACTTAAGCATGGTTTGTGATTAAGATGTACTAGTGTAGTCGTAGGGCGAGTATTTTGCCAATACTTCAACATATCAGCCTTTGAGTTACTTGCAGACGATTTACTTTTATACTTTCCCTATAATACATGGTCATATACATGGTGCCCGTGTATATGAAAAGTTAAAGCTTACTTTCCTAAGCACGATGTGTGCTTAAAATATGTCCTTAAGCACAATAAAACCATTGTAAGGAAATGTTCATGTGTGGGCACGTTATTACGAGTGACAGTATAAAAGCTTTAAACACCATTCGTACATTAAATAAAAATGTACAACCTACAGAAAAGAATAAAATAGATACTTACAACCTAGAAATTACATTCGATGCACGTGACCTTATTACAGAAACAAAGTCTAATTAAAGTTTCTCTGAAGTTGAAAAGTTTTGTAACATGAACTATGACATTTTTGGGGAAGACTTTTTAACTAACGCTTGAAAACCGCGCCCAACAACAGTGGCCTAGCAACCGTTCAACAACATATAAGAAATTAACCATTTAGATCATCAAATGTAATAAAGCCAAAATAATAATTAGTTTTAGTGTATAATTTGTTGCATACTTAAATGTATTATCTTGGTTATATATATATCTATTATCGCAGTTGTGAATATAAATTATGCTTAGAGTGAAAGAGATAACAAAATGAACAAATTATTTGAAACCAGCAGATGTACTCCGCGTTGCTCCTGATTTAAAATATGTGCAAATTCCAGTAATACCCTAAATGAGATAGCTCTTTAAAAAATTATATTAAAATAATTAATTTCATTACCTCAAAAGTAAATATACAATATTCTATTCTCACAATACAAAATTATCTTCGTAGGTAGATCAAAAGAATAAAATATTTTGGTATTGCTTATAAACCAATTTACAAAAGATTGAAATTTGGTCGACAAACATGTCACAATGAAGGCGAAAAATGGTAAAAGATATACCTATATAATTTAATCCTGATTCAGTAATCGATTAAACACAGAAGAAAATATGCGTTTGAAAAATATTTGCCAAAATAAAATAGATTACTTCAAAAGTTGAAAATATCAATCATTCCCGTAATCTTATATCCCAAGGCCGTAATAAAATGCAATCAAAGATATAACATCGTCCACTTATAAATTTTATTTTATATACATTTTTCATTATTTAAATTGAATAACTTTAATAAAAATCGTCTGCCGTATAAGTATAAATACACTTCATTAAATTCCGCTGCTAATTAAAATGATAAAATCAAATAACTTTTCCAAAGAAATTCGTTTGAATGTTGTAATTGCTATGGAAGCTTTAATTTTGTGATATTTATTAATACATCGATAAACCCTGATGATAGAAACTCAAAATATGGGCGGGGCTACCTGCAGTGAAATAGAGAATAACCATACTTAATTTGAAAATAAAGAATCTGTCAAAAACTATGGATTTATATACGGAACAGACAAATAAACAGACTTTCAATTATGTATTTATAAGATATATGGATCGTCATACATATATATGCCATATTCGTGAAACCTACCTCTATCATAATCATCATCAGAATCCAAAAATATATATATATTATGAGCTGCACGTGACCTTCTCTACACACCCAAATGCATTTTCTCTTTCTTTTCTAATTCATTCAATTGAATTTAACTTCACCAAATAACACGGATAAATATTTAAAATACCACTGAATTTACAGATTTCTTTCAATTTTCATTTTGGCATCTATCTGGACATATTTTCTAAGGCGATGAGACAAGACTATAATAAAATAAAATACACCGAGAACGGTTAGTCCTAGAATTATAAGGCTATCTCATGTCTTTCGTCGTCAAAAATTACGTATAAAACAAGCATTCAGTCGATAAATTTGAGCTTACGTAGTCCTTTATTTTAGATTTTACAAATATTTTGCAGTCTGTATTGCAAAAAAAAATAGGCAAACTCTTTCTGACTGAATCGCACCAAAATCAAATCAGCATCAAAGTATCTTACAGGTGACGTATCTACTAAATTTTGTGAAATTTGTTCAGGTAGTTTTTCAGCTACTGTAGTTGTTCAGGTAGTTTTTCAGCTATATTTTTTGCAGGCCATTCCGCAGAAAAAAAAAAACTATTTTCCAACAGCAGGGTAACTCACGCGTAAATTAGCTACCAAATTTTGGGAAATTTAGCCAGTTTTTCAGCTAGAGTGAATACATACCTTTCACAGGCAAACACACAGACGCCACGCTAAAAATAGTTCTTTCGTATTCTAGAAATCCCGAAAAGTGCAGATCCGTCGAATACTCGAGTTGCGATTTTCAACAAGATTCCAATACTTTTCCTATACATTACCATGCACTGCAGGGGAAGTGAAAAATCTAATGTCAGCAGCACATGACATTCCTTCCAGACTGCAATTCCTTTTTTTTTTGCCCATAATTCATTAAATGAAGTTTAATTGCACAAAATAACACGAACAATTATTTCAAATTACAATGAATTTGTCATTTTGTTTCAATTTTCGTTTTATTTGAGGATTGGCCGTACTTTCAAAGGTCCCGTTGCAAAAGCACGAAAACTAAAATAGCTCAAGAACGGTTTGTCTTAGAACTATGGGTTGGTCTTATTCCTTTTATTGTCCAAAATTTATAAAATAATCATTTAGTTATTTAATCGATACATTTGAGCATACGTAGTCCTTTATTTTAGATTCTGGCAATTTTTGCGGGCCATTTTACAATAAAAGGCAGGTTTTTTCTTTCTAAATAGTAATAAAATCGAATCAGAGCGAGAGTATCCCACAGGTGACTTATCTACCAAATTTTGTGAAATTTGGTCAATTAGTTTCTCAGTTAGAGTAGATACATACTTGTTGAGGGTCATTTCACAAAAAAAGGCATGTTTTTTTATTACGAATCATACCAAATCTAATCGGCACCAGGATAACCCGAAAGTGATCTATCTACCAAATTTTGTGAAATTTGGTCAATTGGTTTTTCAATTAGAGCGGATACATACATTACACAGACAGACGATGAATGAAGTTCCCGGTTCCTGAAATACATAAGTACTAAATTTCATATCCGTATGACGTTTAGATTTCCTGCTACAGACTGTACACACACCCACACATATACACACGGACATCCTCCTTTATTATACAAGATTTTACTTTCAGCAGGGAATGTGGTATATCGTGCAATAATCCAGGGATTTCCACGAAATTCGGCATGCATCTTTTTATAGGTAACGAAGATACTACTGATTTAAAGAGATGCCAATTAATAATAAATCTTTAATTTATAATACCATTTTTTGCACACTATCAAAATGTGTAAATCTGTAGCGAAAGTTCTCTGTTGGACACACCAGATTTCTTCACACGTATAAGTAGTAAGGCCATAGGCTGCATTCGCGCCCTTTCATTAAAATCACGAAAAATATTTCATCGCACACCTTTCGAAGTGAAGTGAATGCACGATAATTGCTCAGCAGAACATCCTTCTAATTACATATTTCTTCTCTTTTTGACGCAGTATACCCGATGTACAGCTAGGTGGCGTGCTCGAAAGGATTAAGGGAGCCTTTAATTCATTAAGGATGCCTTAATTCGGAAGATGAAGGCAGCTCGGAAAAAAGGCGCAAGTTTGCGGATTTTATATTCAGTTAAAGCTTTCTGTCTTTAATATTTTCAAATGCGTTTAAAGTTCTTCGTTTTACTGAAAAATGTGATGAAATTCATAAATGAGTTTATAATATTTACTTAAACGTACGAAAAGCAAAATACTAAACGATTTTTATTTAAATTATGTTTGCGTAAAGAATTCCTAAAATAAGTATAATTAAAGTTGTTAAACAATACTTTAGAGTTATATTTTTAAAAAATCTTAGAAATCCATTTTCAATTATTGTACGGATTATAGAAAGAGTTCCGCAGTAAAGTCTCTACGCATTCCAATCACTTTGTAAGGAAAGTTCCTTGAGAGTGTACGTTAGGTTTACCTATAGTAAAGTGACCATACCTGATCCAATAAAAGTGATTATAGCGTTCTTGGCGAATAATTTCTAAAGTTAGTGTAAGATATTCGGCAATAAAGCGATATAAACGAGAATAGGCCAGATACAAAGACATTAAGCAATGTCTAATGATTAGTAATCGACGCCAGAATCAAACAGAACGCATATATGAAAGGAAACATGTAAAAAAATTGCATCATTGGGGTAATAATGTGTCGAAGTCTGCGATGCTTATCATAGTACGAGGTTACATTCTTTCTCGAATTCAAATGATAATTGTTGATGAGGGGAAGACATTTTAAACAGATTGTACATTAGATTATCCTTTACATGTAAGTGTTGTTTAATTTAGCATTCCTGAATAAAATATCAATTCGTAAATAACCATATTGTTCCACATAAATGCCTTCTGTAAAAGATATGTTGTCGATCCCCATCAATAAGTTAACACCTTTTTTATTATACCAGGCATAGTTACTTTATTATAAATAGACTTAAAGTGTACACTGACGGACCTTTCCTTACAATGTTATTGTGGTGTCTAAGTACTTTCCAAGGTACACTGTATAAGGGTGAGACAATCCAGTGGTTAGCGAGCGGGGATTGCACTCGAACGACCAGAGATCGATTCTCGGCTGCGCTCAAACTGTCCCCGTGTTCACGCGGAGTACAGACACGTTAATGTGGGTCCGTAAGTCTTTTCGAGAGGTTGGTGGTAGGCGAAGAAGAGTGCGGTCTCTTGTATGCCTTCCCAACTGAATTCCGGTCTAAACTGGGGGGGGGGGGACACTTTCCAGCCGTCCAAACAGATACCTTACATCTTCGGGTAGATCGGACGGTCTGGGTCAAAAAAAAAGAAGGAACACTATTGTATGCCATCAATGCAACATTGATAGAGTAACTCCACAGTGTTACCTTTTCAATTAACGGTGATTTAAATTGCGCATTTCGCATATTTGCAGAAATTCAAAATCAACAGATGATTCCGGACAAAACCGGAATTTCTAATGTGTTGCCATTCGCAAACCCGAAATTCATTCATTTGCAGGACGCGCATTCCCCTTGAAGTTTTCGCTCCTTAATACTCTAGTTTAGTTCAGAAACTATATTCTCGGTCGCGGGAAACAGCGTGCGCAGTAATTAATTGTGAATTAAAGCTCCACAGGAATGCAGCACGCAAGCACACGTTTTAGATAGGAAGAAACAATGAGGAATAATATGACGTAGCAAAGATCCCTAACAGTCCAAATAGAACCTGACACATGCTATTAAAATTGAATGAATCGTAACATATTTTCAAAAAAGTAATTGAGGTTGAAATTGTGACAGAGAACAGCACATAATCTTTACTTCTTGCTTGGTTGGTATATTACAAAATATAGTCTTAGTCAAAAATATCGGGAGCGAAGTTCTATTTGACTTACTCGTATACTAATATTCAACAATATCATGAAATCTCGAATTTTTTGTAAAAGTCACAAGCAATTTGGGAATGTTGAAATAATAAGATGTAATTGCTCTTTAACACTTTCCAACATAGTTGTAAAGTGTTTATGACTTTGTTCATTCTGTCTGTCTGTGTGTCTGCCTGTTCATTCGCACGATAACTGCCGTAAAAATCACTTTCTCAAAATGAAATTTTAGTATGTTCTTGAGACGATCTGTGGGACATACGGGAATGAAATTGAATAATATCACACAATTAGTTTAGGATTTAACCAGAGTTGAAGAAATGAAACACATTGAATCCTATGGGACATAATTTTTCAATCAAACAGTTTTCAAGCGGAGTTAAAATTCACAGATTGTTTCGGAAATTATAGAAAATATTTAAATCATCAAGTAAAATGTGTAAAAAAATTTCAGCAAAATATGTTTGGTAGTTTTTTAAATAAAAATTGAAATAATAATTACACCCATATATTATATTAAGAGACCGCCTGACTCATTTCAAAATAAAATATGGCAACCATTTTATTTCCCAAAGTTAAAATCGTGATGTTTAAAGACCATTTAAGTTTACATTTAGTGTTCCATCCGTCACAAACGGTTTTATTTTTGCATATTATCTGTGTATCTAAATTCTCTACCAACGTAATTACAATATTTTTTATTTTAAATGATCACTAAACTTTGTTTATGCTTACAACGAAGTCTAATTTCTATAGCATGCAGAATGTAAACAAATCAAGTTATTCTAAGATGAGTTGTATAAGAATAGCTGAATTTTTATCACGCAAAATTATTTAGCTCTGGAATCTGGAATATAAATGATATGAATGAAATATTCATTGATTTTACATAGAGAAGCAGATGATTTATAGCATTTATAGCCTTTTTTGATGAAGTTTAAGTTTCCAAGTATAATAAATTATTGTAATATTGTGATAATTGAAAAAATATGAGTACTGAATGTATCACATTTTAGAGATGTTTAAATAAAATTGCATTTATGTTGGAAAGTCTTTCATAATCAATGCTTTATGTATGATTGATATTTCTTGCTATTACTTATTTACTAATTTTTCTTATAACTTGCAACTATTTTATATTTATGCAAAACTTAAAATAAAACAGTTTCTCCAAATTGCACTCAGCAACATAAGGAAAATTTCACTTTCATATGCAATTACTTTAATTCGAAAATAATTAACCTTTAAAATTTATCTTCACTTTTCTTACATAGTATTATTTTGTTTCGAAAAATATTGTGATTAGGTAAAAAATCAGAATCTTTGATTTTGAAGGATTTTTTTTGCACACTTTGAGCATTCTCGAATACAAAGCAACTATATTTTCAATGTTTTCTGTGTGCAAATCTGTGATCAAGATATCATTCGAACCGATTGATAAAATCGAATCAAATTTTAGATGTTCATTTCAATCCATAAATTTCAAAGGGTTGTTGATATATCGGATTCAGAATCAGGGAAACCTTTTAACATCTTGACATTATTTCAAAAGTTGTAACAAATTGTAAAAAAAAAAAATGCCTATCTTAAAAACTGTCACAAAAATAATCTTTTCAAATATGTTTTTATTTGAAATCGAATGACATAATTTACAAAACGTTAACATTCTCGAGTTATGGTGTCCACTTCCCCCACCCACAAACGCACAGACTATCACGTACGATTCGAATTCAGGGATGCTTAAAACGTGATTTTCAATTGAAGACTCTAATTCGAATGTTCGGCCCTGTTACAATAGTTTTCCTTTACACTATACAGAATACTATGATGTATGTACGGAAAGTAATAACATACAGAATTTAACTTTTTAACGGATTTAGGTTTGAGTCACGTAATCTGTTCATATTGTCTTTATTGGTTGTATTCAACTAGAAACTACCTATGACAATTCAATTTTAAAGCAGATCGTAAAAAAATAGAAATTTCAGTATTTCAGTCAACAATAAATGCATTTAAATATAAATGCAGAAATTTAAACTAAGTTGTGAAGATTTAAAAGAACAGCATCTCTAACTTCAATTTCACAACGATACACATTACACAATTATGGTCTAATGCTTCTTGCTCGTCTCTTTGCTATTAATTACCATTAATGAGCAACTCCATTAATGAGCCGGTTCATTCACCTTCCATTAACGAGCAGGTTTCCCTGGCACATATCATGTGCTATGGATAAGTAATTAAAATTTGCATAATATCCCTGTTAGAAGGGAAAAACTTCTAGATAATGAGGGATTTTCATGAGAAAGTCCGCTTTGAATATGCCCGGATGTGAATACGGTAGATTTTTGTAGATTAAGAAGTATCGGTTTGGGTTGGGATTGTTCATGTTTGAATTATGGGAAGGATAGAAAGATTAGATTCTGACGAATATGATTAGCGGAGAATCGATATCAATTGTTAGAAATGAGGGTGTAAATATTTTCATATAAAGGTGAAAATAATTCTTAAGAGGATTTTAACCAACCCTATTCGCTTCACGCACCAGAATATATAAATTTTAAACGAATAAATAAAAAAAATGTAATAAAAAGTAAAAACGGTATAAGATAAAATTAGTATAAGACACTTAATTATACGTAATCACGAGTTAAACTAGTCATATGACACACAAGCATAATTACCATAACGAGTATTTAACAAAAACGCAATTAATTTTAGGACCCACAAATCCACAGAGATCATCAAAAACATAAAATTCAACTTTCAGGGACATTGGTGAACTATGGTCAACTTGACGATATTTTCTAAAAGTCGCCAAGTTGGCAATATTGCGATTTTTTTTTTCAAAGTATGTCAAATTTATCTCCCCCAGTAACAAATTACAATTACTTTGCGACCTCCTGGAACCGAACCTGGAACCTCACTATATTTTTAATTAAGAATATTAGATTAATAATGTTCACATAACAACAAGTATTATCTTAGAAACTGAATTTAATTTTCAAAGACATTGAAAAATCATCAACATGGCAACATTTTCCAAAAGTCGTCAAGCTGCCGATATTGCGTTAAACTTTTCGCCAAGTATGCCAAAATTTATCGCCAAACGTGACAGACGGCAAAATTGGCTTTTCTTATATACTAAGAAATGTCAGCCTGAGATCATGATTTATAAAGAAAAAACTTATGACGTCATACCTGACTTTTCCTACATAATACAATGGCTGTACTTGGTTAACAGCAAAATAATAATATACACGATCCACAGTGTAATGTTTTAGTATGGAATTAACATCGCGTAAATTGAAATTTGGCGCTTTCAACGACTTTATTATTTGAAATAGAACAACTTATTCATAGTCACAAGCAAAATTCTCATCAAAATACAACTGGCATTTAATTCATTAAATAAATTATTATTGGCGAACTATTTGGATTTAAAACACAAATCTATTGCAAAAAGTATCTTCTCTCGAGAATGAAACGAACTAGATCCACATGAATGAGGTTAACAGATTTGTCGCGTAATATTGCATATAGAAAAGGAATATATTTAATGTGACTTACTACTTTAAATTTGTTTTATAAATATATTTTAAAAATGTGTAATATTTCGATAACAGTTCATGCCAGCGTTCTACAGCTTGTGTCATTTGTTTACTAATAACTAAGTAAGTATTAAATAACTATGTATTTAACAATCTTAAATGTTCAGTTTATTTAATGATTTTTGAAAATTCCACTCGAAAATCGTGCAAGATATTGAGAACGGCTCAGAATAATGTTTTTAAATTGATATCATTCGCTTTCTAATTAAAAAGCTACATATAAAATGATTATTTATTTATCAATTTATCATTATCGAAGATCATAACTTTTTAATGATTTTTTTCAAAAGTTGATTCGAAAATTGGAAAGGGGGCGGGGGATGAGTCTTTTGTGCAGTCCATCGTATTTAAAACCAATAACGGCCCAGTATTCTCTGCCTAGTTTAATCTCACCTTATTTTTCGGAACGTTCTATTAGTTCGTGAGTTATCACTTCCACAGACTCCCAGATGAACACACACACACAAGCAACTACCCCAAACCGTTCGATTCAAATTTAGGTATGTGTGAAACAGCGCGCTCCTCCGAGAAAAGCCCAAATTCGAATGTTCGACCCAATTATAATACTTTCCCTATACATTGAACGACATATGTAAGGAAAATAAAAATGGCGATGGTCAAAAGCTTTTTGTTTGTCTTCATTTTCTTTTTGTTATGAATGATTTTAATAACGCTTCAAACTTTATTTAGGTATGTTTGAAACAGCGTGCTACTCCGACAAAAGCCCAAATTCGAATGTTAGACTCCATTAGAATATTTCCCTTATACATTGAACGACGTATGTAAGGAAAATAAAAATGGCGATGGTCAAAAGCTTTTTGTTTGTCTTCATTTTCTTTTTATTATGAATGATTTTAATAACGCTTCAAACTTTATTTAGGTATGTTTGAAACAGCGTGCTACTCCGACAAAAACCCAAATTCGAATGTTAGACTCCATTATAATATTTTCCTTATACATTGAACGACGTATGTAAGGAAAAAAAAATGGCGATGGTCAAAAGCTTTTTGTTTGTCTTCATTTTCTTTTTATTATGAATGATTTTAATAACGCTTCAAACTTTATAAAAATAAAAAAATAAATATATTTAAATAGTAAATAGCGTGTTCTACGCCACCCTTTTCAGGATAAAATTAATAAAACTACGCTAAGTCGCCAAATGAAAAACAAAATTGTTTTGAAACTGCAAATTCGGTACAATTTCAAATAAGTATCCATGTCATATTTTGTATCCATTTTATGTATTATTCTACGCGATAAAGCTAAAATTAGTGAATATAAGGAAACAAAACATGAATTTCAGATAAACTGAAATTCATGTCCCCCCTACAATAGGAGATTTTTATTACATTAAAACAAGCAAAAAACATCTAATGTTTGTCGACCATTTTTGTGAATCGTATTAAAACAACAACAAAAGCACAAACTTTCACCAAGATAAAAAAAAAAAAAGATATCACACTCTGATACAAACTATCGAAAAAACACCATTTGCCACCTCATTTCATTATCATGCCCATACAAGTTACCTCCACCCTGAGAGGCAACCTGGGGGTTTATGCCGCAAATCATCACGCCAACACATCTAAATCTCTGTAAGGTTCTTATATAACACCAATAATGCAATTTTCGAAGAAATTTTCACTTTACTTTGAAAAGCTTTCTCGCCGTCATCGAACAAATTATTGAATTTTCATCCAGAAAGCCGTTGCGAAATATCCAACTTAATGGAAATTTTTGAGATGGTAAATAGCCCGCTGTTACAGGCAAAGTTCTGTGATACGACTAAGTTTAACGAGGTCGATGATAATTCCGCTCCAGCAGTTGACTATTAAACCTGGTTATGCCTTCAAACCCCGTTTTAGCCTGGCATTTCACCTTTAGGTTACAGGGGACTGATCTCTCTAAACCTTAAAAATAGACCTACATCAATACGGGGTGTTGGAAGGAGGGGGTTATTAATACCTCAGTGATATAATATGTAGTTACTGACAACATATATACATGATCAATAAGTACAATACTCTTTGTGCGATGGATAAGAAAAACCTGAGCAACGTATAAGAGCACAAATAATACAGCATACAGCTGTTTCGAGAATACACTGGATTCCCTTCGTCAGTGGAAGAAAACCAACAAACCCGAAGTCTAAAAGAGTTTCCTGCTTTTATACGTTGCTCAAGTTTTTCTTATCCATCGCACAAACAGTATTGTACTTACTGTTTCCCTCTTAATCTAGGTCTTGGGTATATAATCCCCCTGCTTCTTCCTTTTGCACTCATTCCTCTTTTGGACTTCGGGTTTGTTCGTTCTCTTGCACTGACAAAGGGGATCCAGCGTATCATTGAAACGGCTGTATGCTGCATTATTGCATTATTTGTGCTTTTATACGTTGCTCAAGTTTTTCTTATATATACATGGTTTCTAAAAAATTATTTAAGCACCGCAACAACTCTACAATGTCTACGAGTGTACACATTAGGTCTATGTTTAGAAAAGTGTCCATCTCGGGTTGAATAAAATTGATTGCGGTGCCCAGATAAATAAAAAATATTGCGATAAAGAACTTGGCAATAAAGCGAGATAGACGATAAAGTCAATTACAAAATTATACAGCATTATCAAATGAGTAGAAATCGAAATTAAAACTGCTACAGAATGCATTTATTTGGCACATTAGGGTTATTGGCGAATTAATGTTTTATTTAGGAATGCGGAAATAAACAACGCAATACTTACGTGTAGAGGAATCGAATTTTCAGCTTGTTTAAAATGCTCTTCGTCAACAGCAATGCACATTTTAATAAAGAATACTATCGTGTGTTCTGATGAGCATTGCAAGTGTCACCATGTTACATACAGGCCCTGGTGATACGACTTTTTAACAGATATTTATTGCCGTACATATAAGCATTTCTTTCGTTCCAGGTGTCGCTTCCTATTCATTAGACAATGCTCTACAACTTTATGATTGGCTTTTTTTGTTTATCTCGCTCTGTGACGGAGTTTGTTATCCTCACTTTTTTAAATTATGCGCCAGCGCCAGGGTCGCTGAAATCTCTTTTATTCGATCCGGCATGACCACTACACTATAGATAGACCTAATGTGTACACTTATGGACATTTTCTTGCACAATTACTGGGGCATAAATATTGGCATAGACTGTTTTTCTGAAGAAACCAAACAATAAACTGAAAAATTCGATAAGATACAGAGCAGAAAATTTGAATAAAGGTATCAACTGGTTTCAAAGGCAAAAAAGAGTTCTTTTCGTCAGGATAAAAGAGACGCAGATTCAGTACCAACAAATCTGTTCGATACAAGCGTTTTTTTTTTCATTGTTGTTACTGGTTCTATGTCTCGTTTATCCTGGCAAATAAGGCTCTTTTTTAATTTAAATCTGGTTGATACCTTTATTTGGCTTTTATATACTGTATCTAATCGAAGTTTCTACTTTATAAATACTGATACCATATTAAACTGTTATTCTGTTAAGTTTCATCACACATAATTGCAAATATGAAATTAAATTTATTGTGAGCGAAATACGTATTAAGATAGCTGACATGCACATTTGGTTAAATTAGTTAATTTTATCCAATTCGCATCAAATTTTTGTAAGGTAATTTCATGAAAAATACTGCCGATGTGGTGGCCGAGCGGTCAAAGAGGCAGGCGTTTCCTCGTGACGGCTCGGCTGCCAGATTGCGGGTTCGAGTCCCGCCTGCGGGCATGGATGTTGTAATGTCTTATTTGGGGCAGAAGTCAGACTTCTACCTTCGGGTGCCCCGGGTCATTAGACTAAGCAGAAGCAGTGCACACATTCTTCCTTAAATGTAATGTTAGGGACACGACAACAACAACAACATGAAAAATATTAGTCCCATGCGCATAGCTCTATATATATACCTAATTTTAATTCAATTAATATAAAAATTTGTATTAAAAGGTAAATTAACATGCGGAATTTGAAATTGAGTAATATTTCTTTGACTCATTCAAACGCGCATGCGCATTTTGCAAAACTGAAATTTGAGACCAGGTTGATATCAATAAGAATAGATCAGAAAAAACTCAATGCCACCAAACCTCATATTTTAATTTATAAAATGTGTAGACAATCATATTCTTTGACTTGTAATTTCCATTTTATATTTAATTATTTTCTAGTTTAACATCTTTATATTATACTGAAACCAGACAGATTGTTTTAATCTAGTTTAATAAAAATGCTTATCACTTTTCCCCCTCCAAAAATGAAAAATATTCCAATAGAACATATCCATGAAACACCCTTTTCCATTTCATTATTCTACCATTTCCTTCCTATAACAAACGCCAACTTGTCTATATCTGTTTAATGTTCTGTAATACCTACAATGTAATATTTTGAGATATTCTCCTTTAACTTCAGAAAGCAATTCTCCTAGCATTCAATAAAATTATTGAATCTTCCTCAAATGTCCAATTTAATGGGAAATTTTGAAATGCTTTATAGCCTGCCGTGAGTTGTAAAGTATCATGCTACTACCATCCATGTCACAGTCGATATTTCCGCTGCAGCAGTTGACCATTAAGCTTTTATTCCTTTATGCACCGTATTATATCTTCAGTTATTTCACCATTGGGTTATACGACCAACGCTATAGGCGCTCTAAAGCTAAAAAGGATGCCCATCAAAAAGGAGTACATGGAGGGTTGTTAAACTTTTAATAGCAATGCACGATTAGGTATGATAGGTAAGGGGGGGGGGGTCGGGTTTGTTGGTTTTCTTGCATCGACGAAGGGAATCCAGCGTATCCTCGAAATGGCTGTATGCTGCATTATTGTGCTATTTGTGCTTTTATACGTTGCTCAAGTTTTTCTTATCCTTTGCACAAAGTATATTGCACTTATTGAGATATGATAGGTGTCGTGTAATCAATAGTTTACACCAATATTTGCTTCAGGAAAATTGAATGGCTTTTTTATGAAATTATAATTATTGACATCTACATATGTATTGAGATAACTTATAATGCACCTTTGGAAAACTTTATATTTTTGCATCATATTTTCTGTAAGGTAATTGAATAAGAAATAATGTAATTATCCACGCACACAGTTTAAGTATCAAAATTAGCTATTCAAAAGAAAATTGGTGAGCGACATTTGATGTCGAAATTCTATTCTAACTTACACAATAGCTTTTAAGTGTTTCTGTGCAATTCAAATGTTAGCTTAGATCAGCCATACTCAACCTGCGGCCCGCTGAGCTTTTGTGAGTGGCCCAGTAAAGGCAGTCAAAAAACTTAACAAGCCGTCAGGACTTATTTACAGACTTACTTGTCAAGACTTATTTACGTTTTTACATTAATCCTTATGTTGCGGCCCGTGTGAAATAGCTGTCATGTGTATGTGACCCGAGAAAAAAACAGGTTGAGTATGGCTGCCTTAGATTAATATAAAAAAAACTGTTTTCATTAAAAAAAATTATCTTCAATTATGTTGACTGACTCTTAAGCTTGTTAATGTGGTGTTTTATATTTAAGGATTTTTCTTTGTTTAAATTTTAGTAGTTTGGGATGATACTGAAATCAGCAAGAGGTTACGTGACCTTTCAGATCTGTTTTAAATCTTGTCCAATAAAAATGTTTCCATTTTATCAAAACTGAAAATCAATTTTGAATCCGACTCAACTTTTTGACGAAATATTATCAGATACCTACATTCTATTATCCTACCATCTCTTTCTTCCCAAGCAAATGCCAACGTTTAAATCTTTGAAATGTTCTTTAACACCAATAATGCAATTTTTGGAGAAAACTTGCCCCTTAACTTTAGAAAGCTCTTTCTCCGCTATCAAGCACATTATTGAATTTTCTTCCAAAATGCAGTCACGAAATGTTTAAATTAATGGGAAATTTAGGTGTTTTAGTGCCTGCTGTTAGATTTGTGAACATTCATGTGATAGGAATATCTATAGCGTAGTCGATAATTTCACTTCAGCAGTTGACCATTAAGTTTGGTTATTACTACATATCTCGTATTGTCCTTGACATTTCACCATTAGGTTATAATCAATGCTGGGCGCTTTAAAGCTTCTTAAAGATCTCCCATCAATCATATTTGGTTCAAACCTTGATGTGAATCATGGTTTTTAACCATGTCATCAATCCATGGTATATATAGAGGAACGATTATTAATTCTTGTTGCGCTGGGTAAGTTTTGCAGAGTCAACTACGACAATAAGAGCTTGCAATTTCGTCTCAATAGCTCAACGGTAGAGCGTCGGCTGGTCAGTGGATGGCCAAAGATCCATAGTTCGATTCCCGGTTGGGAAAGCAAGGTTCTTTACAATGGTGCCCGAACAAATCAACCCTGTAGGTTAGTGCAAAGATGTCTGAGGTCTGAAAGTGACTCTAGTACGACTATCACGGATTCAGTGGACTCTGAGATAGTGAGAGGCAATTTCAAATCTAAAGGATAATGGCCCGGGGGGAAAATATTGCATCAGGAGGCTAACCTGGAGTAAAAATAGCAGGAGGCGGTTTGGCAGATTGCCAGTTACACGCCAATCTGACATTAGAGAGTGGAGAATGCAGCGTCCACTTTGACAATAAGAACTGGCAATTTCGTTCCAGTAACTCAACGATAGAGCGTCGGTTGGCCAGTTCGAAGACCCAGGGTTCGATTCTAGGTTGGGGGAAGCAAGGTTCCTTACAGTCTACAATTATTGTTAATATATCGAAGTGCTATTCTGTGCAATTGAATTACATAACAGCAAATATGAAAATAGAAATATAGGAAGATAGGGCGTATTGGGAGCATGCGCATTTGAACAAAATTATATTTTTATCAGATTTCCTCCAAATTTTGTGAGAGTTTATTTTCTAAAAATATATCACTGCCCATCAGCACAACTTTGTATATACTACATTTTTATTCGATTAATTAATTTAAAAGTAGCGTATAATGAAAATGAATGCCCGAAATACTAATAATCAATGCTGAGTCACGCTCCTTTGACTCATTCAAACGAGGTATGCAAAATATAAATTTCATCCTAGCAAAATGCCATCGAAATGCAAAGAATGAACCGAGATTAACAATATACTGCTAAACAATTTATTTTTTGATTTAACAATTATTTCCCATTATCATCATTGCAAGATTGCATTGTGTGTATGTGTGAAAGCCCCAGGCCGTCCGGCTCGTCCAGAGGACTTAGAGCAGCGAGATGGACGACCGATTGTGTGTATGTGTGTGATTGCTGTTCCATATTTAGGGATTTTTCCTTAATTAACTTTTCTGCAATTTTATAGCATTTTGAAGAAACCATTAAGGAATTGCGTGAACTTTGAGCCATTTTAAAATCTTGTTTTTTCTTTTTCAAATTTTACAATATTTTTTTTTTTTAAATCGGTATTATGGGTTCAAATGATTGCAATTATAGAGTGTTATATGATTACAATATTCACGTTAAAAGGGCTTGAAAAATATTTCGATTGATACCATCCTTTACAATGATACCATACTTCCATAGTGATTGATACCATACTTTCCCGGGAGGGCGGGAAATTTGTTCCCCGCGAGGGGCTAATGACGTCACAAATGTAATTGCATCGCGGATATTTTCACAACAATGATTGACACAACAAAGTCTCGAAATCATGGTGCCACAAATAAAGCTTTTTATGCATGAGCTTGTCCAATTTTGTCATAGCCTCCATGTTAAAAAATAAAATTTCAAATTCTATCTAATACCAGGTTTTTTTTACTTTCCTTATATACATAATGCTCCATTACAATGGAAACTATTATGAAGAGGTCGAAAATTCGAATTCGAGTTTTCGACGGGAGAACACGTTTCAAGCATCCCTGATCACGAATCAAACATTTTTGAAGTGATGTCTGTGTGTGTGTGTGTGTAAGAAAGTATGTGTGTGTGTTGTTGTTGAAACCCAGACCGTCCGACCTACCAGAAAGGTGACTGAATGTGTGTGTGTGTAAAAGTATATGTGTGTGTGTAAGAAAGTATGTGTGTGTGTGTGTGTAAAAGTATGTGTGTGTGTGTGTAAAAGTATGTGTGTGTGTGTGTGTATGTGTCAGTGAGTCTGTGGAGACGATAACTGACGAACGACTGGATCTATTCGAACGAAATTTGGTGCAAAAATCACAATCCGTAAACACTGGAAGCCTATTTTTTTATACGCAATCGAATGTTCAGAACCCCCCTAAATTTTCGAGTGAAATTTTGAAAAAATCGTCAAAAAATCAAAACCGCTAATAAAGCTACACAAATAGACATGTCTTATGTAATTTTTCATTAGAAAACGATTGACATAAATATTACAACGCTAACATGAACCGTTCTCGAGATATTGCGCATTTTTAGAAAAAATTATTAAAATGTCATCCAAAATAAAAAATATATATATATTTCCTATTGAGAAACATGTTCACTTTTCATAATTAATACCGTGCTATAAATTTGGTGACATCATTCTCGTGGATCTAGCTCGTTCCATTCATGAAAAAAGATACTTTGAGTAATACTTTTGTATTTGAACGCCAATAGTCATTTATCTGCTGTAAGAATAACTTTTTTCTTAGTCCATAACGCTTGGCGAGATTTTGGCGACGAATTTGGTGGAATGTCGCCAACTTGGCGATTTTTTTTAAATGTTACTAAATAAACGAAAAACTCACCAAATGGATAAAAATGATGCTAAATCAATGACGACTCATTGATGATGACGACATGGAAAATGACGACTCATTGACTAAAATTCAATATCTTGGAAAGAATATAAATAACTACTATAAAAATAGTATATTTTTTTACTGTAAAAGTAGTAAATTTATTGCATTATATAAGGAAAGTCATATGCTGCCCACATCAAATTTTTTATAACAAAACCGAATATAAAGTTTCGCAAAAATCCATTAATATTTGTGACCGACACAGAAATTGACCACAGACATAAAAACAGACAGACGGGCGGACATCACTCCAAATATAGTCAAAATGTGTTCAGGAGGTCTTAAAACACATATTGGTATCAAAATCACGAAATCGAAAATTTTCGTGAAACAATGCTTTCGTGAATACTATGTGCGATAAAGTAAAAAATGTTTACCGATTTCTTAAAAATGAAAAATAACATTCACTTCAATACAAAATATATCGACTACTATCTCTACACTAGCAAGAGCAAATACGCCTAAATCTGTAAAAGGTTGTATAACATCTATAATGAAATTTTTCTATGATATTTTCCCTTTATATCAGAAAACCCTTTCTCTTCTTTCCAACAAAATTATTGAATTTTCTTCCAGGTAGCCGACGCGAAATGCCCAATTTAATGGAAAATTTAGACACACATTACCCTGCCGTGAGTTGTAAAATATCGCACTACTACTTTCATTTCACAGTCGATAATTCTACTCCAAAAGTTGACCATTAAGCTGGTTATTTTTTATACCTCGCATTATCTTTGGCATTTCAGCATCTTGTAACGACCGAGAATAAACACACTAAAACTACAAAATATCTAATGTCGGCAGTACATGACTTTCCCTACATACACAAACTCATTTTTCCACTTTATATACATAAGTTTTATAACACAAAATATTGAATAAATAATTATTTTAAATTAACGAATTTGCAGTTTAAAAAGCTTTTTCGCACTTTTCCATTTGGCGACATAGCTGATTTTGAAATGAAGTCAAATCGTCAAGGTGCAAGATATTATGTTATGCCATATCCTCAGAAATCATGGGTGTATTTTCAGGATACAAGAATGAATCAGAATTTCTGGATAACTAATACTTTTATTTTTTAAATAAGAAGCGTAAACAGGGATTTAGACGCCTTCTTTGGTATGGTTGCTATATTTCTTTTTTATCTTATAGGAGGCTGATTATTGTCTTCGGAAATTGTTGATATTTTTAAAAAAACTGCTTATGCTACTGTTTTCATTTCAGAAAACATGTTTCAGCACAGATTAATATCAAAATGCAAGAAAAGTTCCTGGAATAATTATATACCACTAACCAAACTACCAATTATTTTTATAAAATAAATCAAGAATTATTCTTACTAGATATGGTTGATGTCTTATTTTTATGGCATTTTCCTTTATTGACCTTTAGTAGTCCTATATCATACTCAAACAAAACGATTTTTTACTTTACCTGCAATACATGGTAATGTATACGGAAAGTATTGGAATCATGCCGAAAATCGCAACTCGAGTTTTCAACGGATCTACACGTTTCGAGACCTCTAGAATACAAAAAAACTATTTTTGGCATGACATCTGTGTGTGTGTCTGTCTGTCTGTGCAATGTATGTATCCACTCTAACTAAAAAAATAATGGACCGAATTTCATAAAATTGTGTGTGTAAGTCACTTGGGTGAGACCCTGGTGCTGATTAGTTTTTGGTAGGATTCGTAAAAACAGTACCTGTAATTTTTTGCGAAATGGCCCGTAAAAATATCTTTAATTTACACTTTTAAACGTGGGAAAGTCATGTGCTGCCCACATCAGATTTTTTTATCTTTAATTTACACTTTTAAATCCTGTTAAATAAAATTATTTTTCATTTTAATAAAAGTATTTTACACTTCGACGTAAAGTACCAACGAAACATTCTTATCACTCACTTTCCTGCCATTCCCTTTTCCTCACTATTGCTGTTTCTTTCCCAGCAAATGCCAACACGCTTAAATCTGTGAAAGGTTCTTTAACATCCTATAATGCAATTTTCAGAGACATTTTCCCTTTACATTAGAAAGCTCTTCCGCCGGCTTTCAACCAAACTATTGAATTTTCGTCTCGAAGGCCGGCGAAACGTCCAATTTAATGGTAAATTTGCAGATATTTTATAGCCTACCATGAGATTCAAAGTATCGTGCCACCGCTACCCATGGCAAACTCGATAATTCCAAGTATATAGCTGACCATTAAGCTTGGATATTCATTTATACCTAACATTATTCTTGGTATTTCACCATTGGATTACGACCAGGGCTACTTATTCTGTATCTTAAAAGCAGTTTCCTTCAAAACGGGTATTTGGAGGATTACTAAACCCTTTTAGTTGAAGACCCAGACCGTCCGGCTCGTCAACAAGGACTTGAGCAACCATTTGGACGGCCGGAAACCCTTTTAGTTGTCAATGGTTGCATAGGTCGGATGTATTAGCTTGTTTCATGGAGATAAAAGTACAGAGTTAAAACTTCATATTAAGAAAATGCCAATATCGCTTGAGACAATAATTCAGGTGGCGCTGAGATAAGTAGCTCTGCATTTCTATGGCGAAAAGTCTAAGACATTTATTTAAACTGCTAATTTTGTAACGATAAGTTTATTAGCGCAATGCAAAGTAGAACTGAAAAAATAAAAAATATTCCTACGTATTTAAAATTATTTTACCTTTCAATTTATTTTTATCTCCCTATATTCTGTACTCTATTGTGAACTACTACAACTGTGGGAAAATACTGGTTAATTATACTCATAATTAGGGAACCCTTAATTTAAAAAAAATTAAAAATACATATACTAAATACTACGGCTTTCTGTTGTTGTAACTAACATTAAAGGCTACTTTACTAACACTAACGACACCTAGATATAATTCTCAAAGAATTGTGGTATTTTTAAGGATTTCATTCATAGGAGCTTTATCTCCTTCTTTCTAACTTCGTGGGTTGTATACTGGGTTCCTAGGAAAGTCCTTAAACACCCCAATTCCTTTGTAAAGAAAGGTCCTTAAGTGTGCACATTAGGTCTATCTACAGTCAAGTGATCGTGGGCGCTCGCACAAAAGTCATTGCAGCGCCCCCAGTGGAGAAAAGGGATTTAAAAAGTTGAGATAAAAAATTCGGCAACAAACCGAGATAGACAAAAATGCCCAATTTCAAAGCTGTAGCGCATTGTATAATAAATAGGAATCGACCGAAAATCTGCTACAGAATACATTTATCTGACATATTCGGATTATTGGGAATGAGCGTTTTATTCAGAAATGCTAAAATAAATAACACTTACGTACAAAGGAATCTCATATATAGCCTGTCCAAAATGCACTCAGTCAGCAACAACGCACATTTGAATTCCAGAGGATATTGCCGCGTACTGTGACAAGCATTGCAGGCGTCACCTTTGTTACGGTACTTAGTAACATATGACGAGTATTTATCACCTTCTATGTACGCGTTTTATCTATAGACTAGCACGTTGGTGTATAGACTAGCACGTTAGTGTATAGACTAGCGTGTATACTTAATGATCTTTTATTTTAAAGTTATCTGGATGCTAAAGAATCTTCCTACGAACGTTGTATATCAAAGTTAGCTTCGATGTAATTGCGTCACACATACACGCACGCACGCACACACACGCCCGTCCCCCTCGCATACATACATACATACATACATACATATGCAAAATGCAAATACATTTTGATGACATATGAAAGCAAACTATATATTAATATACACTTTGACTATAACGACATGTGATTTAATGCTCGAATTGCAGTAAATCTAGCTGCATGTTCACATGAACACACACACACACACACACACACCTACAGCTAGATTTATTGTAAGGGAAGTGACCCAAATATGGGCACTACACCTAATATGGGCACTGCTGTAAAAAAGACACAGATATTCATTAATTACCTATCTCCGATATTTTAAAAAGACCAACAGAAAAAAAGGCTTTAAATTATCGAGCTGTAAGACTGATGAAATCGCTTTTTCCAGAAAAAAGGTACCCAAGCATAAAGCAGCTGGCAAGTCCAAACGAGCAGCTAAGCCGAAACCAGTACCCAAGCCTAAACCCAAGACAAATGTAATATCAACTGTTGCAGCTCAGCCGTCCTGCAGTGGTGTATCCAGTTCAAAAGAGTCCTGCTATTGTGTACTGTGCCGTCAAGAAAAACAATTAGACATGATACAGTGTAATACGTGTCGTGTTTGGGTACATGAAGAATGTTGTGGCCTTACAAGTAAGGAAAAATTTTATATTTTTGTATGTCCATTTTGTGCTGACTCTGATTAAAGTTTTGCGTTGATTTAAGGTTTTTTTAGTATAATTTTCAAGGGTGCCCATATTAGGTGCAAAGGTTCCAAATATGGGCATAGGTTCCCAACATGGACACTGTCCGTTATTAGCACCTATCTGATGTTTTTAACTCAATTATCATTTTTCTCCCTGTTACCCCCCTGCAAGGAGAATACATCAACCCATTTCCAAATTTTTATCTGCTAAAACAAACATTATAATAATTAAAATGCTTATGGGTGCCCATATTTGGATCACTTACCTTAATTCGAGCATTGAATCACATGTCGTTATAGTCAAACTGTATTTTAATATATAGTTTGCTTTCATATGTCATCAAAATGCATTTGCAATTATTTGGTCAGAAAAATTCTAATGAGTAGATATTTTTTAATAAAAATAAAATGATGGCCAGTATTACATTTATTTTTCCGGATGCCCATTTATGAAAAAAGTAGTTCTCGGTTTCAAGATTACCAAGTTTCTTACATCTAAAGTCAGTCTGGAATGTATTTCCTTTATACCTCGTACCTCGTATACTTGGTATTCCAGCATTCATAGACAACCTAGAACGGTACTCTACATTTCAGAAAAAGGGCTGGTGTCCTCCTACGCTCCTGATATGGAAAACCCGGTTCGAAAGAGTCCTTTTATGAGTGAAGAAAGATACACAAGTGGTAGAGGATATAATTAGCCTACTATAATTTTAATGCCAAGGTAAAAAAATGTTGCATTTTGTGATTTAAATATTTCCTGATCTTAACTTCATTACGAAAAGGTATCGTCAAAATCGACCGGGTTAAGTAATTATGCTGCTTGTGCTCTTTTTTATATTTTTCCTTTTATATACAGAGGGTGTTCACACATTTTTGTAACGATTTTGATATTCTCCTTGAATTAAATTTAAATAAAAAAAATAAAAACCTGACAGGCATCAAGTCGAAATGGGGTTTAATTATCGTCTGCATCATTAAAAGTATTCTTTGCTTTAAAATGTCCCTAGAAAATAAATAATGGATCGAAGGCTATATTTTTGCACTTTCCGAAGAGAAATATTCTTATTAAATTATAATACTCTTATCCGATTATTAAAAAGAGACGTGAAAAGCATGGTTTTAATATTTCTACACGTAAATTAAATGATATAATTAATAAAAACGGAAAGAAACATCAAAGTTTACATTCGACTGGGAAGAAGGTAAAACATGCATACCCAACAAAAGTTGGTTCAGAAAAAACAAGTAAAGTTTTGCTTAAGGTTTTGTGGTTATTGCTGAATTCGCTTATAACGGAAAACTTAAAATAAGGAAAGTAGAAAAACATGTCAAAATTAACTCGGATTACTATCAGAAATATGTTTTAACACCTGTTTTCACAAAAGACATTTCATCACTTTACTAACGATCTTCACTGTGTTAAGTTCCATCAGGATAAGGCTACCATCCATACCTCTAAATCGACTGCTATATTTTTTGAAAAAATGAGAAATGAAACCGGAATTGAGGCTATCCAATTTAAACGCATCCCACCCAAGTCCCTAGACCTGTCTCCTATGGATTACTGTGCATTTGGACTTTTAAAACAAGCTCTTTATAAGCGGCATCCCAAAACATTGGGTGGACTCTGGAAAATTGTGGTGGAGGGGTGGAACAAAATCAACCTTGATATTTTAAGAAAAGCTCTTTTATCTTGGAAATCAAGATGTAATATGATAGTTCAACAACAGGGCTATCAGATTGAACATATTAGAAAATAAAATTCTTATCTTTGTTTATATATATATATTTTTCAAAATCGTTACAAAAATGTGTGAACACACCCTCTGTATTATAAGATATTAAGCTAGTCATGTGATAGTTTCTCTCCTATACACCCGCATGCTAGCTTTGTGCTCCCTAATGATCTCGCGAACAAGACCATGCATAAATGCAAATTAATATCAATTGTTTTGTGACTTTCTATACCCCCTTAACAAAACGCAAATTCCATAGAACAGTCTAATAAAGCGTATGCCACGAACAGTAAATGTCGCCGTGATTTCCATCACCAGTATAAAATAATTTCCACAAAGAGACAGAAGTTATCAAAAAATTTAAATTTAAATTTTCGTAGATATTAAATTGTCGTCAACTTGGCGATATTTGTTAGAGATATTGAGTTATCGCCAATTAGGCAAGATTTTTCAGGAATAGCCGTTGGCGATATTTCGTCAAATTTGTCTAAAAGTTCACAAAATGTATCTATCCCGGCGTGATAAAACAGACAGACATTTGGCTTTCACACCGAGATTTAAATATTTAAAAATAATATAATAATTTAAGGGAACGGTGGACGCTGAATTTTTTTTTATTTATTAATTGACTTAGAAACGTGAAAATGTGTATAAATATTCCTCTTAACATTACTGTATACAATACCATTAAATTTTTTTTCAATTTTGTTATAATTTTGTATTTTATTTTTAATTTAATTTTTTTTAACAAAAATTTCAAAATGCTCCTTGCGTGTCATTTTTTTCACATTTTTGATTAATTTTACATTATGATCACTCAAAAACACATTATGAACAAATTTGGGTATTCCTTTTTAAATCCCTTAGAAAGTTAATTTTTTAAAAATATTTTTCTGCATTAAAACTTAATTCTCATCATTTAATTAGGTTCTTATTCACTTTTAATTACCTTAATAAAGTCCAATTATAAAATGCATACCCAGTTTCATTAAAAAGTATGAGAGGTGTCTTCTTGCCAAATTTCATGCATCTCAGACAAAAATTAAGACGCATGGAGTATTTTAAAAATGTAAACCCTTTGAAAATTCCGTTTCGGAAAAAATGCATTCAACCTTTTGCTTACGGGTGGGGCAGCGTCCATCCCAAACGAAGAACATCCCAAAACGACAGGTATTTGACATACCCTATCCCAAACAGTTCGATCCCCTTTGCAGGCATTGGCGTCCATGGAAATCGCTGACAGAAACATTGCACCTGCTGCAGCAGGTGCAATGTTTATAATAGGGGTATGTCAAATACCTGTCTTTTTGGACTGTTCTTCGTTTGGGATGGACGCTGTCTCACTCGTAAGCAAATGTTAAATGTGTAAAATAATGTTATATATTAAAACTTTTTTTAGTCGATTTTTGCTCATTTCAACGTCCACCGTCCCCTTAATAACAAAGTCCGAAAATGAAAATACAAATTTTTTTCGCTTTAATAATGGCTGCGATACAAGTAGAATGGAAGACCATTAAATATTAATGTTTAAGGAAATTTAGCCACACACTCCACAAATTTTCATGCATAATTTTAGACGCCGAAATCAAATGAGATCAGTATTTTGTAGAATGTATTAATCTCATCTTAAGGCACAATTACTTTATTCGGGACGCAGCCTCATGACAGTTCGCACTCCTACAGAATTGTTTCCCGCGTCAACACCGATTTTCCTTCCCACAATTAAATTTCTGGCCCCCTTCCCCTTGAATATATTAGTTATTAATTAAGACCGGCGAGGCACCAAGTGCTCACGCGTTTCAAGTGGGCTGGACAAGTTGCGAGTTGATGTCAAGAATGGGATTTACTTTCGCCCCAGAATGATAAGGGGCACGAAATAATGAGGGGTACAAAGGCTTTGAGGAATGGTTTTGGTGCATCTTCGCCTAGAATATATTTCGAATAGCAATCATTCCTCGCTGTGGTTTAAGAAAACGTCAGAAAGTGAGTGAGGAAGGCTTGTGTTTGAATTTTTACTTATCCTAACTATGCAAGGTGCCCAAAATGATTGAAAGAAGCTTTAATTCTTTACCTGTTGGAGATAAGTGAGCAATGTAAATTGCAAAAATGTTGAAAGTAAGGTAGGACGGTTATACAACCTCCTTAGATAAATTGGGTTAATCAGATTTTTTTACTTTTAATGCAGCAAGATCATTAAAAAAAACCGCATATCTGTATCTTTAAAATTAAATGAATTATGGTAAAGGAAAAAATCTGATTTATGCCACTTTTCCGTACCATGTGAAAGGCTGTTGCATCAGTGAAAATAGGGATCATAAACAAATTGACGATGGGAATTGTTTAGATCAAAAATACGTTAATATGTGCCAAATTTTTATCACAAATGCATCAAAATAAAGCATTATACAAACAGAGATCATATAAAGCAGTGGTACTACTCACTACGCGGTTGGGTATCCTATGTATTATCATCCAATCTTATCTTTTTTGTGATATGTTACAAATTTACATTTCTAATTTGATATAGGGTCCCCATTCACAATGTTCAATTTTCAATTAAATATAACTCGCTCAATTTTAAAGATACAGATATGCGGGGATTTTTTAATGATCTTGTTGCATTAAAAATAAAAAAATTCTGATTGACCCAATTTGTCTAAGGGGGTCGTATAAAAATTTAAAACGTGTAACTTTTGGAAAATGAATGGGAGGACTATTTCATTAACGTAGTCTTAATTCCTACCTTACTTTCAACATTTTTGCAATTTACATTACCCACTTATCTCCAACAGGTAAAGAATTAAAGCGCGTTTCAATCTTTTTAGGGCACCCTGTATAATATAATATAGAGAAAATACTGTTTTCACGAAAATATTTGATTTCGAGGTTTTGATACTAATATATGTTTTAGGACCTCCCGAACACGTGTTGACTATTCTAGAGTGATGTCCGTCTGTCTGTCTGTGTGTACATGATAGCTGGCGCAAATATTAATGGATTTTCGGAAAACATTTTATCCGTTAACGAAACATCCAGAACTAGATGGAATTTTTTTTAATTTAAGCGAAAACTTAAACGAAATGTAAGAGAAATTTATTTGAAATTTTATATTTTCTTAATATAGTAGCGACAAAATTTGACATAATTATGCATAAAATTATTTATGGTCCATTGATCACGAAACTTAACAGTTTCAATCACTACAGTTAAAAATAGCCGCTATATAATTTTTGTGTTTGTGACATCGTTAGTCCCTCCTCTGGGGCGGGGGGGGGGGGGGGGGGTAAGCTACCCCCGAGTACATTTTCAAATTTCGTATCCATAACGATATTTTTTTCAACCTCTTTTAAATGAAGGGCGTCATACTATAATTGTAATCATTTGAACCAACGATAACAGCTTTTTTAAAAATTTTCTTGCAAAATTTGCAAAGAAAGAAAAATCCCAAAGTACATAAAAATGGATTCTGGTATGAGAAGCTTGAGTTGAACAACACTAGTTAATTTTTACTTTCCCTGCAATACATGGTAATGTATAGGGAAAGTATTGGAATCATGTCGAAAATCGCAACTCGAGTTTTCGACGGATCTACACGTTTCAAGACCTCTAGAATACGAACAAACTATTTTTAGCGTGACGTCTATGTGTGTCTGTGTGTCTGTGCAATGTATGTATCCACTCTAATTCAAAAACTAATGAACCGAATTTCATAAAATTTGGTAGGTAAGTCACTTGGATGTGAACCTGGTGTTGATTAGTTTTTGGTACGATTGGTAAAAGCAGAACCAGCCTTTTTTTGCGAAATGGCCCGTAAAAATTTCGTTTATCCGCTCTAGCTAAAATACTAATTTACCAAATTTCACAAAATTTGGTAAATAAGTTACTTGTTGGATACTCTGGTGCTGATTAGAATTTTGTACGATTAGGAAAATAACAACCTGCCTTTTTTTACGAAATGGCACGCAAAAATTTCATGTATCCATCCTAGCTAAAAATACTAATTACCCAAATTTCACAATATTTGGTAGATAAGTTACTTGTGACACACTCTGGTGCTGATTAGATTTTGGTACGATTCGGAAAATAACAACCTGTCTTTTTTTACGAAATGGCCCGCAAAAATCGCAAAAATCTAAAAAAAACAAAAACAAAGACTACGTACGCTGAAATGTATCAATTAAATTCTTGTTTTATACGCAATTTTTGACGAGGAAAAGAATATAATACACTCCATTATACTTTAGGACTAACCGTTCTCAAGATAGTTGAGATTTCTTGCATTTTTGTTACGCCGTTATCGGAAAAATGTCCAATTACCAAATAAAAATAAAAATTGAATTAAAAATACAAATTTAGTGTTATTTGGTGCAATTAAACTCAATCTAATGAATTATTAAAGAAATGAAGAAAATATGAATTTAAGTCTGCAGGGAAAGTCATGTGCTGCCCACATCAGATATTTTACTATTGTTTAGAGGAAGTGCTTGTTCAGCACATCTGAGCTCTATTTTACTGATTATTCTGACCGTATATAAGTAATAGTAAATATGTAAATGTCAAAAAAAATAAAAATATATAAAACAAAGGAAATTGAAATTGTAAAATATATATGTTAACTACCAGTTTACAATAACACTATTTCAGTCACCTCGGATTAGATGTATGTGTTTTGCTATGTGATATAACGCATCAAAGCTCTTTTGATGCCGTGATATGGAATGTATCAATGTATCTAAACAAAATATGTTTTGTTAAAGCAATTGTAAATACCATGCACTATGAAAATGATGTGTTTGAAGCAATAATAAACATGATGAGCTGTAAACAACGATTATATATATATATGATATCATGAATGCACATGATATAATGAATGCATATGATATAATAAGTATATATGATATAATGAATGATATATCATATATTATATGATATAATGAATGCATATGATATAATGAATATATTATATAATGAAAGATATATCATATATGACACACGAATATATATGATATAATGAATGTGATTTTGTGTATGTAAGGAAAATGGAATTCACCTACAGCTCCCCCCACAGCCCGCCTTAGAACAAACACTATAAACTTTAACAGGTCTACTGCTGGCTTGTGGTAAATTGTATAGAAAACGTAATATTTTCCAGAAATTTTTCGAGTTCGGCATTTTGAAGGTAAATCCCGATTAAGACATCCTTGGACGGCAAACAAATTAGTATATGGAGAGGCACATAAAATAATGCATGAGGCAGTATACGTTATTTTATGTGTAGTAACATATACTGACGTCTCATTAGTATACGAGACAACAGATGTACTTGAGATGCAGATCGCAAGTATAAAAGCATGATGAAATCGGTATTAATAGTATCTTAAATTAAAAGAAGAGTATTATACTGTTTTGCGTGAACTATACACAGGGTATTTTAAACATATTGGTCAGGTTTACACCAAAAAACCAATTCCTGACTCATATAATAATAATAATAATAATAATAATAATAAAAACACGCTCAGTACCAAACAATTTTAAAAATAATTTTCAGGCCCTATATAAAATGAAAGTTTATCTGTGTATCTACTTGTTTTTGCTGCAAACCACTATTCAACTGACATGGGGGTCACCAAAAATGTGTCTCCAAATATCACTACACGTTTTTCACTTAGAACCGTTAACGTTTTTAATGAATTTTTTTAATTTTGTTCAAATTTTTCGAGCAATCGAACTTTTTTCGGTAAAGGGAATATACAAAAAGTTGTTTTGTGTATTCTTATACTAATACGTCACAGTTTTGAAAGTGTTTCGATATAATTTTTCTTACGATTCAAAACGATGTTCCAATTGGAAGTATGTACGTAGCACAAATGGTTGAAATGGCTCGAAATGTCTGTTTAGACCCTCCAGAAGCACCCCTGGTGGTTAAATTTTTGCAAACTCATAGTATCAACCATCGGACAGAACTTTACGAAATTGGAATTTTGATCCATTCTTCTCCCCCCCCCCCCCCACGCACACACATATTATGAGTCGGAGATTATGGGTTTTTAATGTTCTTCCAGACCCTTCAGATAAAGGCTGAATATTTTGCTCACTTGTAATATAGACTAAAGCTAAACTAGGACTAGACCAAAGCTAAAGAAACAAAATTTTTATAATTATTTCGGAATGAACAAACTAGGGGAGAGAGAGGTTTCAGAATCCTCCCAAAGCTCCCCGCTAGGGACATTAAGGGCTGAAACTCGACCACGGGGCAGAACATAACTGCGCCAATTTTCAGTTGAAACAACTCGTTTTGACTTTAAGAGCCATTCATTGTTAAGCAAAATAAAACTTATTAAAAAAAGGGTGCAGTTAAATTTTTGTAGAGTGTTAGTTTTCCTATTGTTGACAGGCTTGAATATACCATGCCATTTATCTTCAAGGAGACGAAGGGAAATCCCGCTCCTTTACATTATGCCTGTCCACTTGAAACGCGTGTGTACCTAATACCCCGTCGGCCTTAATTAATAATTAATGCATTCGAGAAGCATGGAGACACAATTTAATTGCGGGAAGGAAGATCGGTGTTGTGCAGGAAGCAATTTTGGTGATAGCGCTTTCGGTCATGGGCCTGTGCGTTCCACTGAATGAATTAATTATCTTAACGTAATTATTAAACGTCAGCAAATAAATCTGAGTTGACCAGCGCGTGGATTTTAGTCTTTATTCCCCAGTTTTGATATTTATACTCACATAACCTGCCTAAAGAGGCGATCTCAAACATGGAATCACGCTCCTATTATACATACCAGCTTCCGTGGATCGGTTGAAACTTTCTTCGGAACCGAATTTTGCAATGATGCCAATAAAACTTGTTATGTGCTTCAATTTTGATGCTGTTGTATTTATCGGCTATTTCGTGGTGAAGGAAGATAAAAAAACGTTCGAAACCAGTCCGAAAGTAACTGGAATGGGAGGGAGTACGTCCGGCGGGCGATGTCACTATGAGCATGTTCCGTGCAGACTTGCTTGTCCTGAGTTCAATTTAAAAGAAATTTGATATCGAATGTATGACAAAACTGAATTGTTCGGCTTCTATTGAAAAAAATTATGGCACATAGCAAGTTTTCTTGTTGTTAGTGGTTATCGGTTTTTCTGTGCTAAAAAGATTAAAAAGCATGAGACCGATCCACGAATGCTGGTACCTGCAATGGGAGAGCGATCCTGATTTATATATTATCCAATAGTTTTTGTTTTATAATTTGACGTTTTCACTTTCCCTACAAAGTATGATGTGTAGGGAAAGTATCGTGACGGGATCGAAAATTCGAATTCGATTTTTAGACAGAAGAGTAGGTGCGTTTCAAGAATCCCTGAATTCAAATTTGAGTTTCCGACGGTAAAGCACATTTCAAGTACCCCTGAACTAGTGTTTCTTTCAAACTAGTATTTCTTTCAGAACTTTTTGGCCGAGGGGGATAAAACTTTAGGGGGGCAAGTTTTCTATTTTCCCTATATACATTTATCACACAAATATAAATTAGGTTAACATAAAATGCCTCAGGGGAGGCGAATCCTCGTCTCCAGGAGGGCTTCACCCCCCCCCCCCCTCCCGAGAGGAATGCCTGAAAGAAAAACACTGCCCTGAACTCGATTCGAACGTTTTTGAGGTTATATCTGTGTGTGTACAATATGTATGCTAGTGTGTGTGGGAATGTTAAAATGTTAGTCCGTGAGTCTATGGAAGCGATATATGACGGCCGAATGCAGCAAGTTTGTAATAATCGTACCAATCAGTGAAGACTGGCATTGATTTTAAATGCGATTGAATGTTCGAAAGATCTCGTAATTTTCCAATGAATTTTTGAAAAATGTTTTTAAAAATTAGGATCTTCAATAATGTTAAATAAATAATCATTGTATATTATTTATTAGAAAAAGGATGGCAGAAGCTTTAAAATGCCACCATGAACCGTTCTCAAGATATTGCGCGATCTTCGAATAGATAGTTGAAAAAATCATTACAAATTCAGGATTTTCAAAATTAAATAAATGTATCGTAAAGTTATAGAAGATTTAAAAAAGTATTAATTATGGTGAAATATGTTCATTTACCAAGTGCAGTGATTTGCGGCAAAATCATCAACATCATTCATTTAGATTCAGTTCGTTCCATTCACGAAAGAAAACAATTTTTGAAATAAATTTGTATTTTGAAGCCAATAATTTGCCAATAGTTATTGAATGTGATATTCATTAAATGTCAGTTGCATTTCGATAAAGATTTTGCACGTGACCGTGAATAATTCATAAGTTGCTAAAAGCGCTAAATTTCAATTTATGTGATGCTAATTCAATACCAGAAATATTTAATCATAGTGTTGTGGATGTTCCATACCATTATTTCGCTGTTAAAAAAAAAGTAAAGTTTTTGAATTATGTAGGAAATGCCATATGCTGCCCACATTAGATTTTTTTGTTCTTTATTTTTACTGTAGAGAGATTCACCTCACTATCTTGCCACATTCCCGACGCAGATTTATACAACAAAGCACATCAAGCATTAAAATAGAGTTTAGAAAACTTTGATCTGAAACGGAGTCTTCCAAACATAATTTATTTACTAGCATGGTATTTTAAACGCGCAACTTTGATCCCTGAATTGATAACTGATTTTGGCAACGGCGAGTGAAAGAGCGGGGAATAAATGGCACTTCAAGAATTCCAGGTTAGTTCACCTGCAGTCTTTCGGAATGAAGAATCAAAAGGATGAATAAATCTGTTTGGAATGATGAATTTAAATCCATTCGTAAATAGGAAGCGTTTCTAGGAGTTAAATCGAAGCAGTCGTTATTCTGGCGGAATTTTATACGTGACGCAAAAGCATGTTAAGAATATTGTCTATAGTTATTACTAATTATTATCTGGAGATATCTGTTGTGCACAGCATATAACTTTCTCTACGCACAGCAATCCATATATATATATATATATATATATATATATATATATATATATATATATATATATATATATATATAGTATATATATATATATAATATATATATGTATATATATAATATATATATATATATATATATATATATATGTATATATATATATATATATATATATATATATATATATATATATATGTATATATATATATATATATATATATATATATATATATATATATATATATATATATATATATATATATATATATATATATATATATATATATATATATATGATATAGAAATTTTAAGCTTTCCCAATAACGCGCTCTTTTCTTTCATAATTATTATTCCAAATTCCTATTTCATCTCCAGAACATATTGCAACTATATTAAATTCTATCCAACGCCACTAATATTAACAAAGTCTGCTAGCACTTCCTCTTTTCCTCGACCATACCATATATGGTCACTAATCTTAACCTCTACGTAAACTTTCTCATATGAAACTGCTTCCCAATCACATTTTGAAAGCCTAAAGAACGCGAAGGCAGCATCTGTCCCATACCGCCATATCCCTGCCCCCCTCTGTTGTAACTGTACATTATGTAAAACGATGCAGACTGCATTGAGATTTTGTGAGAGCAGGTCGACGATACATATATATATATATATATATACATATATATATATATATATATATATACATATATATATATATATATATATATATAATATATATATATATATA